>JXSR01S002636.1:197141-209235 GCA_000969725.1 Ophiothrix spiculata
CACGGCTCTTTTAGGGTTAAAACAATAATTGTGACTTTAAATGCAGAAAAACATGGTAATTTAATTGGTTGGGTTGTCTCAAATAGCGAAAGTCTGGCGTCATGAAAAGTAATTTGATAAACATCGATTAATGTACATTCTAGTGTTGGATTTTTTTGTGTGTGGTGAAAATCATGTTTTCATGTTTTTAATCCCTTGATCCCTATGTAAACTTTAACCCTTTTAGTTTCAGACGATATAAATGGGAGATAAACCAAATTTAGAGGACTTTAGTCAGTCGCTAAAGAAGAGTACCTACTCTTCTATAGGCGCTAATTCTTAATCTCGCTTGTAAAGAGAACAAACCCAGTTTACCTTGTTCAATTTTATGACTAATGGTCGATTTGAATTGAAAACATACATACATAAAAAATGAATAGAATATATATAGCAATTTTACTCGATTGATAAAACAAAATGACTCTTTGAATATGTTCTAAGCATTTCAAACGAGATCTACGTCCTTTAATGGATTACGGCATTAACGTTTTACATACCTTCCGTTGTTACCTGTAACAATTGCATCAATATGTTCAAATCAATTCACATCTTGAGAATGAGACATGACATGCGCTTCATTTCACCTTAAAGATACCGATAGGACGTACACGCGGTACAGAAATATTATTTAATCAAGTTAGCATTCAACCACAATGTTATACATTCTCTTATAAAGTCGTAGAGCGAGCATTCTGTGAACTTAGATTCGGTTTAAATGTGTGATTATGATGAGTACTACTGACAGAATGCTTGGATTTCATCAAAAATGTTTTCTTAAATAATGCAAACATGAAATCATAACCTTGTTGTGTAAAATCATTACTTCTAACGGCTTTAAGTCAATAAATTACAAAGGGATTTACTGTATCGAGTTAGATTTAGTACATTTACATCAAAAACTGTAGTAACAATTGTGTTCTTTTTAAAAATAATTACTCTATTATATAATAAACGGCGTTGAGTTTACTTATTAGAATATTGAAATAAGACATATTGAATATTGAATTAAGAAAGACGTGCTGTTATATACAATTATAAAGAAGTTTATGAGTATTTAATAAATACAGTTACACTAGATAAATTTGGCAACGTTTTTTCAAGAACACTCTAAATCACAAAATGATGATATCGGTGTATAAAAAAGCTGTAGGAGTCATTAGGTATTTCGATAAATTGGAAACATTAAAAAAAAATCTGTCATTATATTTCTTTTATTAATATATTAACAAACAGACAACGTTAAATCACGATATCCAATTTCGAATGCTAATACATTACCACATAAAGTCAATTGAATAGCGAGTGTTTTATGAAAACCCATATATCTTTCCCGATCGTCAACTCATGAATTCGGGCTTCACTGACATCGACCGTGTCTTTAATATCTAATTGAAAATGTGATTTTGATGTGACTGTTATAGACAGAGTACGTGGTTTTAAAACAGTCTTTGCTATTTGCATTAAGAATAAAGTGTTAAATGAGATTTAGATATCATCTCCTTTCGTTTATTGTGCCTCTAGTCAAAATTAGAGTAAAATGTTTTAATAAAGTGTGGTATGAACTAAGTTACATGACACCACATAAGGAATCGAAAAGAAATCTTTAAAAATGTGGTTTTTTTATTAGCATTGATCATCATTTATTCTGACAGATGACCTTCATGTCCTCCTTTATAGCCTACGTACCTCTTCGTTGTTTAAATGTAAATCGTGTACCTCCAATTTAACACAATCTTATCACCTGATATATTTTTGTGGTGTTTGCATTAGCCCCTTTGTATTTTACGTCTTAATTGGAAACGATATACTTGATCCCTTTTTATGCACTTCTTTCAGACTGGACCTTGTTGCTAGGACTTGAGTATTTAAAGTAAAATGTTTCAAGATGACTTTAACAGTGTATTTCTTATCTCGTATAGTTAAATATTACTCTGTTATTTTAATGGTATATATTGTGTTGATTTATGCCATTTACACTGTTTTCTTTCTTTTGTGGATCCCGAAGCAAAAATAAAATATTAGTCCTCAACCAGATCTAATCTCACAATAATTATTATTATTAATGTTCATTTCCGGTTATTCGTCAGCTTTCGGTAAATGGTTAAAATGTCCGACATAAATATTGAGACGTTTGTTTAGACAGGTTGTGATTCTGCTAGAAAATATCATTTGTCAATGAGAAGTTGGTGATTTTGTGCTATCAACATCGTCATGATTTCGTAGGTTTAAAGTCAAGTTCCTATAAGTGTAATTTTAACTACTTTGATGATTTCAAATATGCAATTTACATGATTTCTACAGAGTATGTTGTATCATACTTCATATAAATATGCATATTTATTTAGGATAACCTCTTCAGTGTCTTAGCAATGCTTTTCGTGAGGGTCCTGTGTCAGATGGTAAGCTTTGTTTGTCAGTATGCAGGTGAAAAACCTGCGGAAGCAAGTTTTGACTGGCAACCAATTGCACATGCAGCGCCGAAACCGGTGATCGATCCCGCAACAGTTCTGGGCTCATTGGTGACTATAATTCGAAAAAAAGAAAGCGAAATTGTTTTGAAAACAATTATACGGTTGCCTAGTAAAATGACCTATATATCAATGATTCTGAGTGACCTGGTAAAATCTGACATGCTTATTGGGATGATTGTGGATGTAACTCTAGGATATTTCAATATTGACAAATAGCAAGTGAAGGTTTGTCTCAGATTATTTGTTATGAGAGGATAGTAAGCCATTGGTTATGTTTAATATGTATCAAACAGTATTGTTTTTAAAGATTGGAAATACCTTATAGATCTGTACCATCTGTACCGCAAAATGACTGATCTTGTCAAACATCTGGTGTTAAAAATAAATACTGGTTTTATCTAGTGGCAAAACAAATGCAACTATGGTACTGGATGCATTAAATATAAATCAAAATACGTTTAATTTTTATCGTTCCTAATGTAGTATGCGTCTATACAGATTTAAAGTTAGTAGTCTATAACTGTTAAATTAAAAATTTTAAGCGAAATCAAACTCAAAATTGACAATTTTGCTATAAAATATTATATAATATAAATTATTGATTACATAAAGTTATTTGGATTTAACACATCTTGTTATGCCGTGTTTGACAGAACTGTTTCGTAAGGGCCATCATAGACCCTTAATTATCAGAAACACAGCGCAAATAACTTTATGTATTATGCTCCCTACTTGGTTGAGCACTTTATTTTTTGATGGTTTCAACTGAATCTTATATTATATTATTTATTAAACAAATAATGCAATATTTAATTATATTAAATGGTTCACTTCTTATCTTTATGGGAGGAGGCAGAGAGTCCAATATGGTGGTCAATATTCTGACTGGTTTGATGTTAAGTCTGGGGTCCCACAGGGGTCAATTTTAGGCCCCATGCTTTTTAATATTCATGTTCTTGATCTTCCTCATCACGTTTCTTCATCACTCCCGCAATATGCAGATGATACTGTCCTCTACAGGCCTATTCTATCTTCGGTGGATGAAGAGATACTCCAAAAAGATCTTGATACTATTTGGGAGTGGAGCTCACTTAACAAACTACCCCTGAATGCTGCCAAATGTGTTGTCATGCACATTACTAGATCGCGTCACCCTATTTTAGTCAGCTACGATATGAATGAAACTCCTCTGGGCAGAGTCAATACCCATAAACACCTTGGTGTGACACTTTCATGCAATATGGACTGGGGAACCCATATCGACGAGGTTACTAGTAAGTCTCAACGCTTACTTGGTTTTATTCGTAGAACTATCGGGTCCAATGATCCTGATACTCTAAAGAAACTTTATTCTGCGTTGATCAGACCTATTTTAGAGTATTGTGCCCCTGTTTGGGCTCCTTACAAGGGTATTCATAGACAGAAGTTAGAGGGGGTTCAAAAAAGATTCACCCGTTATTGTTTTCCTGGTCCCTGGCATTCCAGGCCTTCTTACACAAACAGGCTGCAGACACTTGACATTCCATCTGTTATCACTCGTTTTAATTATTTATGCATTATGTTTGTTGCAGGTTGTCTATGGAGCAAATATGATGTTAAATGGAGTAATTATATCACACTCAATACAAGCTCATCGAGACAAGCCAGCAACATAGATTTTCGTCACTTCAAAAGTCGTACCGACACCTTTCATCACTCCCTGTTCGTAGCCTTCCCTAGAGTATGGTCCACATTACCAAGTAACACCTGCAGGGAAATTGTTTTTTGTTTGCCTGCTTTTGCTCGTCATTTACGTAATTCTGTTTATGTTTCTTAATTTGTTATTTGGGGGGGGGGCCATCCTTTGTTATCGGAGACCCACTAGATAGTGATTAGGTTCGCTGTTTGGGAATCCGCCAGGGACTGGGATGGTTTCTTTATTTTGCTGTGTATTTTATGTGTCTTTCTATTGTGCTTTATGTTATCTTTGTACACCTGGATTATTAATAAATCAAATCAAATCAAATCAAATATATTCTTATCAATACAAGAACAAAAACAATAAGACAAGCACTATTTGGTGATTTATTATTTGACCTTTAATATTCGAATCGGTTCTTTAAACCGTTTCATACCATAATAGTACTAGATATGTCAGGCTATTAATATTTCTTTCAATGCGATTTGTCGTTCATCAAAGTACATCAATTTGTAACATTCGAAGATTTACCACTTCACGAGAGTAGATTTGAAATTTGATAAAATTTGAACGAGTGAAATACGGTGCTCTTGTATACCTCTCAAATAAACATGGGTGTGTAATAAATTGCAAGACATATGAAATCTCTTTGTGGCTTTAATTTTCTTTCAATCAAAAAATAAAAGAAATGATTCACAGATATCGTCAAATATAAATTATTGTTTGTGAGATCCTCTGAGATACATATGAAGGAAATTAAAAATTGATAAATTTGAAACGAAGAAATAATTTTGACTGTGATTACATTTATTCTTAATGCTTACAACAGCACCTCTAAAATGTTCTGTATATAATTCTAAAGGCTCTTCAAACTTAATCATAAATAGGCCACTGCTTGCACGCTATAGTGATGATAATTCAAAGAAGTTTAAAGGAATTCGGCAAAACAGATACAGCAGGTATGACAACTTTCGAGTGTTAACCATGTTTTCCCATTCTATTGAAGTTTGGATAACAACCGAACCTCCCATAAACTTATGTTTAACGTCAATATAGACTTATGGATATTTTATATAGGCATAATTAAAACTATTTAGCAAAGGTCTTATGTAATTATTATAATGTAAGAAAATATCAACATGTTAATTAGTCATAAAAGTCAAGTGAAATTAGAAGTCATAATTCACCATTGTTTTTTAATGTTGTTATAGACATAAACACAGGAACAACCAGAAAATAAGTAAAACCATTTTGTTATTAATTATTGGTCCTTTAATGAACATAAAACTTAGATCCACTTGACATCTACCCTTATAGTACAAAATATTTAAGGCTGTAAACAGTGGGATTTGCCAAACATCTGACTACACAACTATGTAACTATGTTACGACCTAAAAGAGCGGATTTGGTATTTGATGAAATATAAAACAGGCACATCCGGTGCTCCTACATACATCATTATGGAATACATTGCAAGATGAATGAAATTCTTTATTTATCTGGATTTAGTTTTTGGCAACCAAGATAAAAAGAAAGTCTTATAAGATTTCGGTTATACCCTTTTGAGCCCCATATCGATTTAACGTTGAGCCCAAATAGAAAAAAATGGTTTGCAGATATCCTTAATCATGATTAATTGATTATGAGAACCCCGGAGATAGATATGTAGGAATTTGAAATTGAATAACCGGAAAAGACATGCCATGGTACTGAATGGAAATTCAGATAGAATTTGACTGTGATTATTTTCATTTTTTATGAATAAGACAGCAGCTCTGATCCACTTATGAATTGTTGCAAGATACAACTCTTTTTATGCACCTTTATGTTGATGATGTTGCTGAAATGTGAGTAAGTAGGTTAAAGTATTGAAAACAAGAGATGCTATGACAGATATATTAACAGCATAGTAGGACATCTAATTATAGAACATAATCCTGTCTTGTACTAGACAATTATTTTCTCTATATGAATTATTAATACGATGGTACTATGAAGCATTTGAGCGTTAAAGTAGCGATTTGGTTGCAAGAGCCTTCATATTTATATATAGCTTGTGAATATGTTACCCATCTTCACACCTCCTAAGATAACTTGATCGCTAAGATTTGTCTCTTACATTACAAACAATATACTTTGTGCTCGATATTGTTATGCGCAGGTCTTTAATAAATAAAAGACAGTAAGCATGTTCAAATGCTTAAATAATCTCATTAAGAGACAAAAGTTTTATTTGCAAAGGTATAAAGATTGTAATCGACAAAAGAAGTATCGAATTAACCTTACCAAAAAGAGATCTCTTTTTATAGGAATTAGAAATTATGTATATCAAAATATACACATGTATGCAACCTACCATTTAAGAAGACTTAATAACGTCAGTTGAGATTTAATAAATGTAACGTGGTTTTGTGAGAATTATTTCAAAACAGTGTCCCCGACGTGTGATCAAGGGAAATACAGTATTATGCAAAATTGCTCTGAAATCTGGAGGGGCACTTACATTATGGTTACATAGGATGTGCCTTGTGATTGATCCCTTTTAGACGACCTTTCCCAATGGTCCTCTTTCATTCTGGTTTTTCACCAAAGTCTCAATGAATCCCCTTTTTATTGGTTCAGATACTTAATGATTCCCTTTCCATTCCTTCCGTGGCATTTTCACGCTAAATTTACGCGAATTCGAAGTTCTTAACCTTAATAAGAATTGAATGTCACATTTTTCTAATGAATAAGTTGATCAATTAACCCTGCCCTGATGATTCAAATGAAATTAGGCTTATGTAAACGAATGCCTCATTTAAATTGCATTTGTTAAGGGAGGTTTTAATGTGTGCTTATAACAGATTATTAAGCTCCTTGCGTTGAAAAGTTGCATAGGAAATTGAAACCGATGTTTCTATTTAACAACCTTAATACAGGGAACAACGAACACAACATATCAATTAGCGTTTAGTTTTCAGTGTTTATCACTCATAGCACAGCATTAACACAAATTTCCTAACATCTTTCAGCAATAATCATCCATCACTGTATTATCATCCTTACCATTCTTTTATATGGATTAGCGACTGTATGCTTGCTTAAACTTAAGACGTCGCAGTCTGTGTCTCCATGTTCATCCTCAATTTCTTCGCCCATTGTTATTAAAAATAAATGTCGGTGCTTATATAGCGCTTTTCCAGAATTGATCAAAGCGCTTTACATTTATTCCGTTACCAATAGAATATACCCAACTTATGCGGCTGCCTTACAAATACGGCACCTATTGAGTATATTCCTAGTAACTACCCATGACAACGCTTGGGTCGACGAAGCAATTAGGATTAAATGTCTTGCCCAAGGACATAACCCGTTAGGCCGTAGCGGGGCTCGAACTCACGACCTACTGATTCGCAGTCCTGCTCTGTTCCACTAGACCACACGAGCTCCTATTCTTCATCTTTATTTTCATTCATGTCATCATTTATTATAAACACAAAAAGAGAACAATTATTGTCATAACACTTAATTCGAACATAATATGTGTTTTATTTTTATGGGTTTGTGTACATTAAAAAAAAGGAACTTGCCACCAATTCTTGTTAAGGGCGAGAGAGTTAAGACAAGATAAGTTTTATCATTGTGTCTTAAGAAAGTCCATTACTTATCATGCTTATCACCTCTACTTAACACGTTGATAATTTTTGAATCTTTACCCGCAGCAGCTGTTATTATATGTTGTAAACTCCAGAGGCAGCCTGCAAGTTAAATTTGCCCTAGAGGCAAGCTAATAGCAGTTAAAAGAAGGCCTTCCTGCTTTGAATCGACAGTACAAAACCACAGGTCCCAGAGGAGAGGGAAATACAAAAAAAATGAGTTTGTTAATCGTTTGAACTCGCAGTTTTTTGAAGTTCAGTCCAGAAAAGTTAGCGTATGGTTTTGTACTATTCAAAATAAGTAATACATACTCTTGAAGAAAACTCATGTCCCTTTGAGCTGCACATTAAGTAAAGCAGCATAATTGATAGCTTAATATCTGACCCTTTTAGCAAATACTCACTTTTTACCACTCTATAATAATATATAATATAAACTCTACCTCAAGTGTTTATTAAACCTACCACTTTGAAGTTTCAGCAATATCAGTTGATACTACATAACACATCTACATCATATCGTAAAAACTTAGTGTACCACACTTTTGATTTCTCGTTTGCTTTATTTATATTACATTTGACCACATACTTATATGTAATGCTTGAATATTATTCCACTTCCAAGGATTATCTTGGCTTTAATTTACTGAACCATATTCAGACCTTCTTTCCTGTTCTAAACTAACAAAGATGGCAAGTAAGAAAGATATCTCCGTATTCTTTTCTAGTTTCATGGCGGTTCAGAAGTATACGTTATTTCTATTAATGATTTTTGTTTTCTTTCTTTTACATGTTATTCCCTGGCGATCACCATGACAACAGGTAAGCGTTTGTTATATTTATATATCTAAACATGAAAATACCTGAAACCCAGAAACTTGGAATGATGAACAATATTCATGGACAAAAACATAATAATGCGTTTTTTTGTGTCTTTGTCTTTTATTTTGTTTTAATTATTAGTATTTTATCTAACTGTCGAGCTTGATGGAATAAACCTCACTAGTATAATGTACCTTAGCATGTAATTTCTATTAATTTGACGTTTCTTGGTTGAATCCTCTTTAAAATTTAGAAATAAAATGTTGAAAACTTATGACTCACGATTCCCGATATGTAGTGTATTTGTCTAATTTGCTCAATATGAATACATCAGAAAAAGTGCACAATTACTGTTCTGCACCACGGTAATAGAACACTGAACTTGGTTTTAAATCCCAAACTAGTATCAGTTTACCCTTCAAAGCGTTGATGAAATCGGTCAGTGACATTACGTATTGTCGTTCTTACCTAATTCTAACAAGAATCTCGAGGGACCAGCGTTTTTTGACCAAATTACTTCATCGATTTAAGATGTGCATTAATCGTCATGGATTAAATATATTTTACATTAAAAAATAAATGCTAATACGGCACATTTTTTATTAAAGTGAATCATTGTGAATTACTGTAAGTAAAGCTTGTTTTCGAATAGCATAAATTTGGTTTTTGCTTTCACTGCCTTTAAAAATGTATGATTGCGGAACGTAATTAAATGCTACTGATGGGATAAACGCGTGGATATTTATGTGGTTATTGATAATGGATAGTTAGTTATATGAACATAAGAGATAAGTGGTGATCAATCTCCGTCTCGGTGTTTGTTTAGTGGTAATTTTAATGGACAAGTAAATCTCAGTTTTCTCTCGGTCATTTTGGTCATTCGAAAATTGCCTACAAGGACCAAATTCAGTAAATATTTTATTATTGCTGCTTGGTATTAACTCAAAGTATGTACAGGTATAAAAATAATACGTATTAATACGTATAGACCATATCTATAATTGACATACTCCCACCGTTGATGGGGTAAATCCACAGAATCGGACGGGGAACGGAACTCAGAGCGAGATCAAGTAGTGTGTTTATCAAATTTGGCCTCGTTCTGAGTTCCGATTCCCGCCCGATTATGTGGATTTACCCCATTAACGGCGGAAGTATGTCAATTATAGATATGGTCCATTATTATGCTTTTTAAAAAAATATACAAATATACAAAATATGTGAAAATAATTAGTATATTTGTAGAGTTTTATTTTGGTACGGTATATATTATAATTTTAAAACAAAGAGTATTTTAAATCCTTAACAAAAAGAAACACTTGTGCTTTGTAATATATTTTTGTTTTTAGAGTATTTGTGATGACTCACACCGAAAAGGGGGACTTTGCGACAGAAAACTTTTCAAGATACAGGTGAAAATAGGTAGCAAAAAATAAAGAAAATGATAAGAATTTTCAGCAGATTTTCTGTTGTAAAATTTGATCGCCTTGATCAATTTAAACAAGCAAGGTGTCATTTTAAAGCTTAGAAATGCTGCAATAGATAAAATGAAAAAATCAAAATTGATATCATTTTCGGTGTGAGCCATCACATTTATTCGATTGTTGAAAATACACATTTTTGAAATTAGCCATTTACACTGAAAAAGATGATCAATATAGTTTTGTTTGGTTTGTAATATATACATATACATTCATTACTGACACGATTTCATTTATATGAAAGGGAATAGCATTGGAACGTGATATGTGCATGATTTTATGTATTTTTATAACAACACATTAATTATAAAACCAACCGCGCCACGTTGCAAGCACAATGTAAACTGGAAACACAATAATTATGTTTAAAAATATGTAAGTACTAAAAGCGATCGACCTTTTGTTTAATGGAGAAGAAAATGTTATGTACTTTTTTACGAATCCCGTTTCGTTCAAGTTGCTCTTTGATGCATTTATTTATACACTGATGAAAGGTCGAGGCCTCTCTAAATAGCAAATGTACTGTCCATAAATGGTCGAAAATTAAGCGTATATGAAATAAATAATATACCGGACACAGTCTATGACACACTACTCTCCATGATGCTGATTTTGCAAAGAGAAGGCTTAGACAGGAGTTTACCTTTTGTTGTTGATATAAATCGTATACATATGTAATTTCGGAAATGTATCGAAGGTTTTACACCCCCACAAATACTAGAAATATCAATTTTAATTAGTAAATTGTCTGGTTTAGATTTTGGCATTTATAGCATGCAAAAGCTTACGCATTTTAAAATGTGCTAATTTCGGGGTCTCATAGTCAACGTATTAAAACATAGAAAAGGAGTGTGTTGTACTCTTAAAAACACTATATCATCCATGATATCTGGTCTTGATTAGTTGTTTGAAATTATCCTTTCAGTTGTAACATTCATGTTGTTCTGCAAGATATTGTACGGTCAAATGCGACTATATCTTCTACAAATCAAAGTTGTTTCGAACATGGACAACTAGACAAAAAGCTTTTTAATTTTCTTTTTGTAAATTCATAAGAATAAGATGCTTTAGATGTGACATTAAAAATGGTTAGATAGCATAACCTTGCACTGGTAATAAAATGAATCTGAATTTATGTACCTCATGGCGCCCGTGTTGCCTCATTTACAAATCACGTTAGACTAAGGAGATTATAATTAGTGATTATAATGTGATTATTCATTTCATTATGTTAAACTGTTAAGACGGAAATTCAAATTGATGCATCTTTTAAACAATCTAAATACTACACACAAAATCGATTAGTTTTTGGCGTTAACGAGGAGCGTGTAATTACTACGGGAGCAGTACAGCACCAACACATCCATCACTGTATTATATCCTAACCTCTCTTTCCGTAGATTAGCGACTGATGTGCTTTGCTTTCGCTTTAGTCGTTAATATTTTTGTCTCGATCTTCATTCCCATTTTCTTCACTCCATTTTTATTCTTTATCGTCATTATCATCTTTAAACTTAAAAGTGGAACAACAGAATAGTGTCCTTTTTAATATTTTTAGCGCCTTCATAACAATACATTAAATGGCAGTTCTCTGTAAAAAAAAAGCAATCCAAACATGAAATATAAGGTTAATTCTGTTGTTTTCGTGTATACATTTTCAACATTAACTTGTAAAGAAGTACAATATATCAGTTTTTAATCATATTAAATCCAGACTCTCAGCAGCTGTTAATATGCATTAACATTCCAAAGGGAGTTAGTAAAATTAATTTACTCTAGAGAAAAACTAATGATATTAAAAAGAGTTCCTGCTATAAGTTTACAGCACAAAACACCGATATCTTTGAAATAGGTTTTCAATAATATCAATAGTACTTTCAGTCATTAGATACGTTGAAAGTAAACTTTTCATGACATTAAGTATTAAACCTGTGTGTTGCAGTATGTTTTGTATTCAAAGATAT
>JXSR01S002637.1:14326-26724 GCA_000969725.1 Ophiothrix spiculata
ATTGTGCAGGAGGAAAATGATACAAGCTGACAAAATCATCGATATCTCTGGTTTGCCTTGATCGATTCTCTTGATTTTTTTAGCGATGATGAACAAAACTATGGGCTTTAAAATATATAATTAAGAGATCCCTGGAATGCCTAACTTCTGAGAAAATCAGCGCTGTTTCCATGCACAATGTTTATTGGGACACCCTGTATGTGTATATGTTTGTTTGCCATACTCACTGAATAGAAAAATCGGATTGACGAATATTTATCAGCAAAAAACTCCTAAAAGAACTGTATTTATATTTTTTCTAAGATTTTTTTATCTGATGATAGGTATTGAAAAGAAAATGATATTATCATTCCATATAGATATGTCCTTGAGATATTTCTGTTTCGATACCATAAATGACAGGATACATTAAATTGTTCGAAATGGAGTCAATATCAAATAACAAAAAATGTTAAGTCACTGAAGAGATTGTAACAGATAAATGTCATACCGGAGATGGTTTCTCAAGTTGTATGGTGTTTAAGACTTAGACCAATTCAGAGCATAAAGCACGAATATTAACCCTGTGAGGAAAAATAATGTTTAAACTTTAAACTTAGTAGTCACCTACATTCAAATTTGACACAGCTTCAATTATATTGGGGCTATTCCGGAAATTAATGGTACACCCCCTAAAGAAAGCATGGAAATCCCAAATATTTTGCATACATTTCTTAGTGGGAAATCCCAAAATAAATTAACGTTTCCCCTCCATGATGGTAAAGAAGGCATGGGTATTCCGAAATATATAAGTCGTATCTGCAATAGCTGCCATTTGTCATAAAATTGGGATTAAACACTTTATAATCTCCAGTCTTGGGTCAGTGGTTCTTGAAATGGTTCTTCAGGTGATGGTGTCACATGAAGAACTGTTTCAAAAACCACTGACATATGACAGGGAAATGTTGAGATTTATCAAATTCTAGTGAATATAACAATAAGCAGCCAATGCAGATACGACTTTCCTGCACTCACATGACCATTTTTGCCATTTTAGTGCATATTCCTAAAATATTCACACTTTTTGATCAAATGGGTAAAGAAGGCACAGGAATTCCCAATTTTTTGTCTTAAGATGGAACATACCCCTAACGAAGGCATGAAAATATCAAACCTGGAATTCCCAATTTTTCCAGAAAAAATATGGATGCCTTCTTTAGGGCGTGGACAGTTCTGGAATAGCCCATTGTGGTGGCAGAAGATTGGATATATATGATTTGCTGTATGTAAATTGTCACAATCTATAACTCTCTTGACTCGGTAACTACTTCCGAATTCGGAGAAATCCAATCAAGTACTCGATATTGTAACAGGCACTTTGGTTTAATATTCCTGTATCCCATTTAAAGCAGATGGTGATTAACTATTCAAAAGGCAAGTCCAAACCTAATTTATTGAATAAATTCGCCCCTTATCCTTTTAATAAATAACATTATGAGACAACTAAAACGTCTTTTGCAGAGATTCTTACAAAATACCCTAAATAAACGGTATTACCTCATCCAACGCAAAATATAACGTTTCTTAGACATATAGAGCCAGCTTCAAACTTCTTTAACAATTGCATTAGCATAGTCTATGCATTTCTAATGTTCATTAAGTCAAGTGCCGTCTGATAAAGCACCTTTTAATTCATCACCTTGTTTGAAGTAGACTTATAAGAAAAAAAGCTGCAACTTCTAACGTCACTGATACTTGAGATCTGAGGCTAGGGTATTAAACCACAACGTCTTGACTTTAATTTAAATTTCAACAGTTACGTGACCCGACGATACCTGGATTAAATTTAGACATATTCAGCTTACAACTATGTACTATAATGTAAATATTTTAACTCAAATGAGGAAAAAAAACGTATGTTGTTTTTACCAGTTTAAATTGTTTTACTTTGTTAAAGAAGAAACACAGCACATTCCGTTTACAACAATGCACGCACAATATAAAAATATGTCACTACGTAATCCTAGTATTGTTTTACCCGATTTTACTATTAAACACATGTTCCAAAACAAGACTGGCTATAAAATACCACAAGTATTGTGTAATTAAAAAAACACCTTTGCATTTGTTGTAATCTAATTAAGTTAAGTATAGTAAAATAAACCACGTTTTACTGAAACATCTTGACTTAAGTAGTCTCATTTACAAACCCCTCGAGTTATACCAGGATAGATTAAAACATCGTAAATTATCCAAGGTCTTTAATTTGGATTAACCCTCGTCTAACCAAGCCTTTTTTACCCCCCCCCCTGAATTTTGGGATGGAACCTATCCAACAATACCAAGATCAAAAAAATCGGCCAAGGCACTACGTAATTATGACGTCATAAAGGTCTTTCAGGTCAAAAATAACCCGGAAATGTTGCAAAAATTGCCAATAAAATCATTTTTTTCTAAACATCGGACTTTTATTGGTTTTTTTGCATATAACGAAGGGAAATAATAACAACTAACATGCCCTGCAAGTTTCAGCCTCATACCATGCATTTTTTTAAATGACGATTTAAAATTGTCAAAAATGTCACCGGGTTGCAACAACATCCCAACTTTGACCTTAGGTGGTACTCCCCTATTTTTTTCATCAAAATGACCGCAAAGGATGTTTAAAAGATTTTATTGTTATTAAAGTTGTACTGTAGTATCAAACAATATAACTTTGGAGGTCTCAATTTCAGAATAACAGCGAGGGTTAACCACCCCCTCAGGAAGAGGCGTTTCTAAATGAAAGGCTCAGGAAAACGAGGCTTATATGTTCATTTGGAAAAATGGTAAAACCAAAAAATCAACTTTTGACTGTTAGAATACAATTGAAAACAAGTAGTGTCAAAATGCAGGCATGTTCAACCGTTCTTTTTCACTAGTGTTGGTTTTGCAAGAACGTCTCCAAGATGAGGATATCCCTTAAGATAATATTAAAATGTTTTAATTAATTTATGAATTGCCTACTTGTAAAGAATATAATTGTCAACAAATAAGTGAAACCAAATATAGTGAGATGTATTTATTGGCACTCAAGGTATCTTATTTGTTGGTATTGAGAATAACAATCCTGTCTATTTCAAAGCACACTGTGTTAAATGATGTTGTTACTACAATATTTCATATGGCTTATTGCTTATTTTATCTCCATATTCATGCATTAATGATAACAAATGTCCATGCATTGAAGCGCATTGCGGAAATCGTGTCGTTTTAAATATCTTGTAGCAACCATTATGGAAAAGATATATTCCATTGTTTCCCAACTTAACTTGCCTTTAGCATACAAGGTTTCAATGTCTATGTATTAATAATAACACAACGTTCAAAATCCCTGAGAAACTTTTTCCTTTTCAAGAGGAGGGAGTATTATTTTCATAATGTGGAGAGTTATTGAATACATAGGAAAACATACATTATAAGAAAACGATATGGTATTTTAGCATAACTTTCCAAATGAATACAAATAGGGAAATTCAGTGGTTTTAAATTAACCTACACAAAAATATGCGACACTAAATTACGTATAAATTTGTGTATTAGTTTAAATCTTTTTGCTTATATAGATTTTAATTATGAATTTCATGTTTTGTAACTTAAGAATATTGTAGCCTATTTAGAAAAAAGCCCTTTCGCACTGAATTGTGTTGTGTTTAGTGTGTAATTGTGAAGATATTGAAATAAAGTTTGAATTGAATTAAAATAAATTGTGATCAATTCAAGTGTGCATAATTGCACTATGCATCATCATTTGCATTATGATACCGGTAAATTTTCATGCATTATTTTGTTTTGTGGCATAATTGTCCTTTGCAAATATTTTAAAACTATCCTACCATTTTCAAATCTGCGATTTTCCTCTTAGCTTACTGGAGGAACTCACAATTCATTCACAGAAAAGTATATATGTTTTTGGAACTCTTTAAACATCTGAATTTGTATAACATCTGTAGATATACAGTAGCGTATCAATATAAGTATTAATTGTATATTCAAATCAAATCTTTGAGATTATAAATATTTCGAAACCCCTGTATACTTCTTTTGAAGTGACATATTAAGGGGAGAAAAGCATTTTTTTTAATTAACAATGTTAGGGACTTCAACTTTGGGGATATATATTTTCAAAAAGCAGACAAATGCAAATATGTACCTAATTAGCATATTATATTGGCGTCCACATTGGAAATTTGGTGTCGTATTTCAAAAGGGCAAAAAGGTAGATGCTACATACTCCATTTTTTTTAATGAAGGAGTAAAGGAAAGCAAAAACCTATGACATTTATGTTATCAATTCGGGTCATAACTTGTGCAAAGTGTAACTTATGTCAAGCAAATGTTATGACCCGAATTGATAGTAAAAAAGAGACGAATAAGATACTATAAATCTATGCTCACGACATGAAAAATTATTATCCACCAAAAACGCGTGTTTATTACTTTACAAATTAAATCATTTAATCAGATTATTTGTTATTAATATGATTTTTGTTTGTATATGTGTTATACTCTTTATGTGAGATCATTTTTTTTTCTAATTTTAATGGTTTAATACATCCAAACAAATTTACTCCTGACCTAGATTTTTACTTCCCTCTATTTCTTAGATACTTTCCATTATATCATTTTTTCGCCTGTAGGACTTGGTTTTTCTGCTTAAGACAAATATATTCAAGTAGAAATAATAACCCACATTTTTAAAATTTAATACATCAACATGTTTTCTTATGATTGCTTTCTGTGGGAATTTCGTGTAATATATAATATTAATATCAGAAGACTAATTGCATTAATGCATGCTTAATGCATTTATACATGTAAGAGCTGCTGGTTTATGACTGGATACAATTGTCATCTTCCACTCCTAGGTAATAAAATTGCACTTTAAATACTGCGCTCAGGGGAGTAAGGTAGATACTTTGGCGATTATCTGTGACGATTTTAGATCAGTTAGGGGTTTTTGATCTTTCTCATTGTAATTTTGAAAATTGAATTTTATTATTAAGAAATTACCTTGTTTTAGATATCATATAACTGAAGTCGGTCTTTTATATTAGATCATAATTATATTCAGGTAGCACCGTTTCAGCATCATCAGTCATGTAGAATACTTCATCGTAAAGGTTCAATAAACATTCTGTTTGCGAAAGTACTTTTTATTATATATAGTTATGGTTATCATTATCGGTATTAAACATATTATTGAAGGGAGATGGTAGTGAGTTGTTACAATAGTTGTTTAAAAATGTACCAATATTTAAATTACAGAGGTCATAAACTTTAAGTTGATTATTTTAATGAAAAGTGGATTAGAGTGACTTATGAAGGTACTGTGACATGTAAAAAATAATCTACACCAAAAACGTATGCTTATTTCTTTACAGTTTAAATCAATTAAATGGATCATTTCGTATTAATATGACTTTTTTTTTTTGAGTTATACTCTTTATGTGGGATCATTTTTCCAATTTGTATGGCTTAATAACAAACATCAAAACAGATTTACTCCTGACCTAGTTTGCAATTCTTTACTTCTCTCTATTTCTTAGATAGTTTCTAAAATATGATTATTTCGCCTGTAAACTTGTTTTTTCTGCTTAAGACTAATTTATTGAAGTAGAAATAATAAATCTAATGCATCAACATGTTTTCTTTTGATTGCTTTCTGCCGGAATTGCGTGTAATATATAATGTTAATACTAGAAGAATATTATTACATTATATGCACACCTAATGCATTCATACACGTAAGTGCTGCTGATATATCACTTGATAAGATTGTTATCTTTCACCCCTAGGTGATAAAATTACACTTTAAATACTGCGCTCAGGGGAGAAAGGTAGATACTTTGGCGATTATCTGTGACGATTTTAGATCAGCTAAGGATTTGTGATCTTTCTCATTGTAATTTTACAAATTCAATATCATTATGAATAATTTACCTTGTTTGTGATATTTAACTTCGGTCTTTTAGAACATTATTATATTTAGTTCACACCGTTTTCAGCATCATTAGTATACATCATTATATCATTTCCTAAAGGTTTAATAAACATTCTTTCGCGAAAATACTCATTATACATAAGGCGGTTCAAAGTATCCTTATTGAATCCACTTGGTTGTTTTATTTACATTGACAAAGTCATTTTATATATTTTTTTTTATGATTAACAACTCTTAACCTTGTAGAACGTTAACACTATTAAGTGATTATCTTCTTCAATGTTAAGGGAGTTTGTGTTTGTTAAAACTGCATACTAATGCTGTTGTATACAATGTTGGTGTATTTACTTTAATTAAGAAAACCAATTTTCAACCAGAATAGTGTACTCGTTTTTACACCATACATAATAAACAATCATGTTGCAGTAACAACGTAAACAACTGCGATAACAACAACAATAATACTGTTTCAAAAATTGTGACCAAATACAGCAGTTTCATATTTTCATAATGTTGGTTTAAGGACAAAACGTTTCGTTTTGTTTGTATCTTAAATGGCGTTTATGGTCACAGTTTCAAACCGATGTTAGATCGAAATATTTTAAATACTATTCAATGGAGTACAAAGAAACTAGGTATATTATCTGCAAAGTGTATCAAATATGTATTTAGTTATAGGTTACAATCAACTGCAAAATTAAAGCATATAGTCATAAATAATCGACAGTGAATTCTCATATCAGTTATAAGGCGATAACAAGTATATTGCATATAATAACCGTTGCCCTTTTGGATTGTTTTTCTCCAAAAGTGTCAATTAATGTTAAGTGATTTATTTTGCACCATGGAGCATTATTATGTTTATAGCTTTTCCAGGGTATCCACAGAAACAACTACAATCAGTTGTTTAGAACACTGACTTTAATCACAAACTCAGCAAGTAATTATTGCCGACAACCAAGTTAGCCGTGCCTCAATATACTTAATTGTGGAAATCCGGCTTAAAACCACGAGGGAGTTTATATTAGATTTACCTAGCAAGATACCCTGAAGGAATCAGTTGCTGAAACTGTTTGGTCTTGGATGGTACTGCATTCACATGGGATTTACTTAAGATAGTAAACCAGTATATGTTTAATGCCGGCTGGATCTGTTCAGTTTGCTGAATTAAATATCAACGTCGCTAACTGACTAAACACTTTTTCCCCAGAAGTTTAATTATGGTCCGTCACAAGGAGTAAAATGTAAACCTGGCATAAACGCGTTCAAAGATCAGTAATTAATATATTTTCTGTTGATTGTCTTCAAAATAAGCAAAGAAGAAGAAGGAGAGCTAGTGCTTTACGAGACATTACTTCTATATAACGTTGTACAAGATGTATCCGATTGGTACCCTACTGAAAAAAAAAAAGACAAACACAACTAAGATGAGCACGCTCTAAGATGAAGGAAAATAAAAGTGTCTTCATAAATACACAAATTCAAAATGGTAGCTGTTAACTGTTTATCTTCCACTCCTAGATGATAAAATTACACTTTAAATACTGATCATGTTTCATATAATGTCTTTATTAAAGTATGGTATGATTATGAAAAAAAAAATGTTTTGTATTGTAAGGTGCATGTTATTTTCATATAGAGATGGTACTCCTCTATTATTTGCTCTCTGTCAAATATTCGCTCAAATGACCTGTCATGTAATCTTACGAAAATTTTTGACTTAATATTAGCAAATTCGTTGCCGTGATATTTGCAAAAGACGTTGACTTTTGTGTGTTTTAATTAAACATTAACAAATCGGCAAATACCTTATCACCTTTCACTGTTCATTTAACGTTAATAAATTCTGAAAATACTGTAATGCTAGAATTAAGCACTGGATATATTTTTTGCTGAATACCCATAATTACACATTGAGCATTTACTAAAGATTTATTACAGAGCCATTTACTTGACGAAGTTAAATAACAATTCCAATATGTCTGCCTCTTCAATTATTTATTCAAAAAAATACATTGCTTTAGATAATCTCTACTTTTTTACAATTTCTTTACTCCAAACTATGTGTTTCCGGTAAATGTTTGTTATATTTGCTTATTTATCTTTTAATTTTATGTATCTGTTTTAAATTGAATCAAAATCAAACTTTATATAACCCAGCAACTAAAGTCAAAATGGCATGAGTTTTAATGCAAAAACAACAATTTTTAAAGACTAATTTGTAAAACATAAATATCGCAACCATATTACGTTTAAATAAAGACTCCCAAAAAAGTATCGCTTTGCCTCGAAAAAATTGCTCGTGCACCTATACGGTACTCGCAAACGTAATTTAAAGATATTGGAAACAAACGCTAGAATTTCAGCTTTCATTTGACACCCTATTTATGATAATTGACTGGGAAACACTGAAGTTATGAACATTTAAAACCCTCAAGGTCAATATTTAAAAGTTGCTAGTTTCATTTTTTGCACTGTACAAACAAGTAGCGCAGACCTAAGGATCAAGATGAGATGTGTTTGGTCACTGAAGCTCGCGGGTTTTTTTCCAAACCATATGTCATTGGATTCTAACCATCATCCATCAAGATTTTGTTTTTGTTTTCATCTTATTAATGATGAGAAAGAATATAATACTTCATATTCAACTGGTAGGCATTACTAGCCTTAAAAACATCGCGCACCGTTATTCGTCCTCTGTGTGGTATGGTTTGTACTGTGCAAAAAATGAAATTAGCAACTTAAAAAATCGACCTCGATGGTTTAAAAAGTTCATAACTTCAATGTTTCTCAGTCAATTGTCAAAAATAAGGTGTCAAATGAAAGCTGAAATTTTAGCACATTCTTTAAATTACATTTGTGAATACCGTATTGGCGCATGAGCCATTCTTTCCAGGTGAGACGATACTTTTTTGGGAGTCTTTATCTATGTTTTAACAAAACTTGACAATCATGAGGAACTTTTTCATTCCCAGAGGATGAAGCAATTTGTTTTACAGAATCGAGAGTGTAACCGCTTTTAGTGATATGTTGTTTTGTTATTTAGATTCATTTTCTATAATTTTGAAAAATAAGATGATATATAACCAACCTACAATGTATATCCTTTCTGGGTACAAATAAGATAAAAGCAGTGAAAGTCTGTGCAGACTTTTTTTCAAATAATCTTTTTAAAGGGGCAATTCATGATCCACTTTTTAACCTCAAGGTCACCTCGAGTTTCTTAGCTATAAGGCTCCTCAACTGGAATATGTTACGATCCCCAAACCATTATTTCATATGTGCTTGCATTTTTGAGAAAATTAAGAAAATGTGTCATAATTGTTGTCGGGACCCCGACAGTAATTATAACACAGGAGCTTATGGGGATTTTCAAAACGCAGAAAAGCTTATAACTTGGAAAGGAAGGGTCGGAATTAAGTGAAATGTTCAGTATATATTTATGTTGTGCTCTTCTTTTTATTTAGCTAGAATGAAGCAAGGTTTTTCCTCACATCAACATCATTAATTGCACCTTTAACCTTGTATTCACATTATCAATTGTTCAGATTAAATATTATAACTAACTGCGCGTAAGGAAGAGCATGAAACTCTGTTGACAAATAATGCATACAAATAAAAATATCTAGCATGAGAGTCATGTTCCAAATAACGACTCAAGAATTTGGTACATTGTAACATAACAACTATAACATTAGGGGAATCATAAATAACTGGCAATGTTCTCAAATTTCATTAAATAAGCAATAATCAAATAGTCAAGTACTCTTTTTTATTCAACCGAAAAAAAGAAATAGCATGACAGGTGTATATTTATATAAGCGTCATCATTCAAGTGTATTATTGGTTTCATACATAGTTCCTTAGGCATGATATAAATTGTCATAACTCATACAATGTAAGAACCTATTTGTTATTATATAAATAACCAATATTATATTATTAGCTATAAAATCCTATTTTAATGATTCACTAAAATGTTATTGCTTCCTTACTCAATACCGTGCAATTTACTTGTTCCACTGCATCCCTTATCAAATCAATTCAAACAACGTGAAACGACGGCTTTTCGAAGCAATATTACCGTGAACACAGCTCTAATATGCAGAAATGAATCTGTGGTCTATTAACAAGGCGCCTGTCGACGGTAAAAGAGTGTAATCTGTAATATAGGAAAGCGTTTTTCTACCATTTTGGTTTGTCAGATAGTAAATTCATTGCTATTGGGAATTAAACATATAGCAAGTGGGTTATTTTATCATAGGAATTTCAATTTAGTGAAGCACTAAATCACGCAAGAAACCATCGTGTGTAAAGGATTTACTAGGATGATTAAATGCTATATGATGTGGATTTTTTTGCCTTTGCCTATGTTATTATAGATGAGTGAATATAATCATTTGTAAGTTAGATCTGTTATTATGCTAATATGTTTGCTATTTTAACAAAGCTTTTATATATTAATATTATTAGGTAGGTATGCCGATATGGCGACAAATTAACAGGTACCTTTTATTTCAAAATTTGTTAATAGCACATTACTCATATTACTCATATTTCAATATATTGGCTTAAGAGTGAAAACGCATTCGTTTTGGTCATTTTCGGTTTGTTTTTTTCCTAAACGTATTATCATATGGTAAACAACATTTTTCAAGTTATGTTTAAAAAGTGAAAATGCAGTACATGCAAAATGCTATATATCTCAGATAAGTACGATAACATCAAGTGCAGGGGCAGAATTTCAAGGTCTTTTGAAAGGTATCGGTGTGATTATTATAACTGAGATACCCGTAAACCTATGTAAAGTAATAACGTAAAACCGCATTGTGTGTCAAATGCTGTAGGCCCTATATCTCAGAATTTGAAAAAAAAACACACGAAAATGACCAAAAAATAATGCGTTGTTACTCCCAAGCCAATATATTGAAGTACCTTTAAACTGTCTTTAAATAAGTCTGCACATTGTATTTTACTGGTTATTCCTTGGTCAATAAGTATGATTTTACTGCCTAATAAGGACGTTTGGCTACCCATTATGAAGCAATTTATAACAGCGTCAAACGCAGTGGAAATCACGGGACGATGTAGATGTAGATATACGCACATATCGAACGTGAAAGCGTTACTAGATTTGAATATCCCATGTTTGAATAGTGGTGTCCGTATTTCCGATCATGATATTTAATCCTAATTAATTTACATTATTTTTGGTTTACATCTGACTCAAATGTGTGTCTAACAATGCACCCATTACACAAAATAATGCACGTTTAGTCATTATAAGACGATAGATAGATGATAATCATTAAATTTTATCTTTTATTCTCCACATCAACTAAACAGCTTTTTGGGGTCCCTCATAGCAGATGATAAAGAGAAGAAATAAATATTATTATTGATAAAACATTCGAGCATATGAAGCAGGTGTGTGATCTCTGAGGGTTTTGCTTTTTTCTGAAATATCTCTAATGCGTCACTTCAAGGGAGTTTATTACAGGGTGCCTAGATATAACCATTACATTGGAGCTATAATTTCAATTGTTTTTAATTATTGTTAAACGTTTAAAAACTTACACAGTTTTTTAATGTAATTATGGCTGTCGTTTATACTATTTCTTGTTCTTAAGAAAAAGAAACATAATCATGTTATCCTACTTCTCCTCATTAAACTTCACTGGCTACCCGTGGATTTTCGTATTCAGTTCAAACTCGCCGTGTTTGCTTTCCAACATTTTGAAGGCACATTACCTCAGTACCTTCCGTCCTCTGTACGTATCAACCGTCTCGTACCCTCAGATCATTAGCTGAAAAACACCTCAAAACTCCACGGGTTAACTTAAAAACTGCCGGTGAACGTTCGTTCACTTATGCTGCATCTTCTGTATGGAACTCACTTCTAAACATAATTCGCAGTATTCCAACACTTCCTGTTTTTAAACGCCATCTCAAAACCCATCTGTTCTGTCTTGCTTTCCCTGAATGTTAGTGTTGTTTTGTTTGGCGCTCTGAGTTCTTCGGAAGATTTTGCGCCCTAAAAGTATCCTTTATTATTTTATTATCATTATTATTATTATTATTACTTCAATTTAATAGAACATTCAAATTCAATTTAGTTTCGTTTACTCCCGTGTAAGCTATTTCACTTATACATTTGGTTCAAGAAAAAAATAATACGTGCCGCTGGAAGGAATTCCAACCTGATGTTAAAAGTAAATTATATTTAATTTTTATATTTTTTAAATATTATTTATTTATTAAGCCAAACAATTGGTTTTCCGTTAAGTTTGCAATAATGTATGCAAAAAAACTGTTTTAAGTGTTAGCAGCTTGAAAGAAGTAGTACGATAACATCAAGTGCAGGGGCAGAATTTCAAGGTCTTTTGAAAGGTATTGGTGTGATTATTATAACTGAGATACCCGTAAACCTATGTAA
>JXSR01S002638.1:47694-58605 GCA_000969725.1 Ophiothrix spiculata
GTGATTTTCTCAAAAAATGTTTCCTTTCTGGAAATGTATACTTTTATTAACTTTAAGCACTTTGTTCAAAAGTTATGGTACAAAATAAATTTGCAAAAATGCAATAATGAGTGATGTGCTTTCACCCCTTAAGGCTTTTTGGGCTATCCGTGGTACTTGCATAATTACGTGTGCAATATAATTATGTCTTATGTTTCCCTGGGACATGTTCTTAAATCTATTTTCAGTGATGGGGGTTGGGGCACGTGCCCCCCCATTCGGTGTGTCAGTCGGGGGAAAGGCCCATTCGAGGATCTAGACAATCAAAAGATAGAAAAAGAAAGGGGAGGAGAGAAAAAAATAAAAAGAAAGCTACGTACAAAAAAATAGGTGTAAAGTTTAAGTCTCATATCATTCGGGGTAAATTGATACTTACGCCCACCACTAAAATCCTGGGCACGCCACTGTCTATATCTTAGTGTTCTGAACATTGTATGTTATGAGTACCTGGATAAATCAAATCAAATCAAAAATCAAAACACTCAAAAACATGCATTTAAACAATGTCGACTATAAATAGCACAAAAACATGCACTTAAACAATTGCAACTATTTAAAGCATGCTAAGAATAGCATTGCAGTTCCGTTGTAGTTTTCTGAATGCAAGTTGCTTTAAAGGGGCATTGGACAAAATTATGAAATTTTGTTTGTGGATGATTTACACATTCTATGTTAAAAAATAATACCAGATATCAGAAAAATTTTGATCAAAACCATCAAAAAAGTCAAAAAATTGAATTTTATTTTATTCGTTGATTTTGGGTATGAGGCTATTTCTAAACGTATTTATTGATGCTACACAATAAGAAGCTGCCAAAGATTTGTTTGTAAAACATTCCTTTCACATTGTCATAGATTGCAGAAAAATCAAAAGAAATTTGGAATTTTCATTATATCTCCTGAAAAGACCAATTCTAGAAATTCACCTATAGAGGGCAGTATTTATCGTTGTCGACAACGATAATTAAAAATAAAAGAATATCTAGATATGATTAGTAATGCCTTTAATTTTGTAATTTTTATTCAATGAAAAATTCTGACTCATATAATTTTAAGGTTAGGCCTGCCTAGCTTGATGCAGTTGTCTTGAAAAATATCATTTTTTTTTGCTCGAGCTGAACGAGGCTTGTGCGAGTATTGAGCGAGTTGCCCGTAAGTTATGAAATTTTGAAAGAGTTTTCATTGATCTCCGTGTTGTGCTCGGCCGAGTTCACAGATTTAGCTGTTTTTACTACTTGACCGACTTCTCTTTTAGATATGTGTCTGCAGCATTTATTAGTCTTATATCTTTGTTAAAAACAGACATCAATGAAGGGCATTCTTGAACGTCTTAGCGAAGGAGTAGTCATCGGCGATGGTAGTTTTGTGTGGACTTTAGAAAAACGTGGATATGTTGCATCAGGCATTTACACTCCAGAAGCAGCCGTACTATATCCAGATGCAGGTTAGTTTGGCTCGCGATTTTATTAATTTACAAAGCAATGTCAAGTGTAGGTACGTCACAAGAAGGCCCCATGTCACTGGGTCGATAACGCGAAATAACAGGATAACTCGAAATTTTCTTAAATAACCCATGGCCTAAGGATAGCTTGAAATTGTCTTAAAAAACAGAAAATCACTCTGAATGTCTGAAGATAACAAAAAATCCTTTTAAAAAGCCACAGATTTCAGAAAAAGCCTGTATATCTTGCTTAATTTTGCGTTACTTGCCTCTTTTTTGCGTTATTCTATTTCTTGTTCAATACGTTATCGAACCAGTGACATGGGGCCTGTTTCCGAACATCATTTTGTGCGGAATTGAGTTTTCCGGGGGAAGGGGTGCCAATACAAATAAGCGTCAAATTGAAGCAAACTCGGTAAGGAAGACCTACAATAAAAGCTCATAAAGCAACAGTCGTTGGATTATACCCCCCCCCCCCCCCCCCCCCGGGGGGGGGGGGGGGGGGGGGCAATACATAGGTATGTGAATGTAGGCAAACTAGACAAGTATGGCCATTGATGATCAGATAAAACCTTTTCCTTTTTTTGTGTGTGTAAGTCCTGAGTGCACAGTTTTCCTGTAAATCGTCTCTAAAGACTTAGGTTCTAATTGATTTGTATACAAATGATAATGTTCAAAAATTTGATTTTTTTTTTGACAAAACCTAGGGATCTGGAACTTTTTTTAGATTAAACAACATAAAAAAGTAGGAATTTAATTTTGCACCGAAAAATTTTCACGGAGGGGTGGGGTTGGTCATGAGGGGTGGAGGACGATAGATACTGCCATTAGTGATTGAGGTCCATGTTTCACGATGAATATTAGCATTTTATATATTACGACTTCTTATCGCAGGCCCCATGTCACTGGGTCGATAACACGAAATAACAGGATAACTCGAAATTTTCTTAAATAACCCAAGGATAGCTTGAAATTGTCTTAAAAAACAGAAAATCACTCTGAATGTCTGAAGATAACAAGAAATCCTTTTAAAAAGCCACAGATTTCAGTAAAAACCTGTATATCTTGCGTTATTTTGCGTTACTTGCCTCTTTTTTTGCGTTATTCTATTTCTTGTTACGTTATCGACCCAGTGACATGGGGCCTACAAGAGAGAAATATCTAAGTTGATTATTTAAGCGTTGATCACTATTAATTTAACACTGACAGTCAAAAAGATGACAAGGTGACTCCTTACTTCGAGTCACGGTGATCTCACGGTTATCTATGTCTAAAATGATTCCCTTAATATGGAGTGATGCAGCAGTGACTCCTTCAAAGAGTCAGTGATTATGATTCCATGTCAGGAGTCATTTTAACTCATGTGCGAGACGGCATAAGCCGTCAAACAATGTGATATGGGCCAAGAATTGCCAACGTAGTTGTCACATTAAAAAATATATAAAGACTCCCAAAAATGTATCGCCTCCCGGATCGCCTCACCTCAAACAAATAAATCCTGCGCTAATACGGAATACGCAAACGTAATTTGAAGATTATATGCACAAGCGCTAGAGTTTCAGCTTTCATTTGACACCCTGTGTCTGACAATTGACTGAGAAACACTGAAGTTATGGACCTTTAAAATCTCAAGGTCGTTTTTTAAAAGTTGCTAATTTCATTTTTTGCACCGTACAAACCAGTGACGCAAATATAAGGATCAATATGAGAGGTAAGTGGGTTTAGTCAATTAAGCACGCGGTCTTTCAAAAGCATGTGTCATTGGTGTCATCCATCAGAGTATCAGGTATCATCCACCCAGATATTATTTTTTCTATAATTTTTCATTAATTTATTTTTATTAATAATAAGAAACGAAAAAAAAAACCCGACATTCAATTGGCAGGCATTGCTAGCATTAAATACATGGCACAAGTAACAGACCACATTAGAGGAAGAATAACAGTGTACCATTTGTTTTTAAGGCTAGTAATTATTCCTACCAATTGAATCTGAAGTTTAGATCGTTTCTCATCATTAATAAGATGTAAAAATTAATATCTTGATGGATGAAGCTTGGAACCCCATGACGGATGCTTTCGAAAAACCGCGCGCTTCTGTGACCAAACTCACTCTCCTCATATTGATCCTTAGTCTTGTGCTACTGGTTTGTACGGTGCAAAAATGATATATTTACACCTTTTAAAAAACGACCTCGAGGGTTTTGTTCAATTGTCAGAAATAGGGTGTCACTTGAAAGCTGAAACTCCAGTGCTTGTGCACACAATCTTTAAAATACGTTTGCGTATTTCGTTTTGGCGCAGGAGCCATTTGTTTGAGGTGAGTCTTTATTAATTAAGAAAAACATAGTGAAATTGTTCCATCGTTTCCTCATATTATTTGAATTAAGAGTATAATTGTACAACTACATTTATTGATGATTACACCTATGAACAAATTTACCTATGGACCTACCTAGATTTCGTACCGGGGACATTTGGATTGAGAATCAGACGCCTTATCCACTTCGCCACGAAGCCTTGCTTAGCAAACTCGGAGCAATACTTCAAGTTATTGTGTTAATTTGGGGACCCGTCTTTACATGATAGAAAATCACCAAAATTGAATACACTAAGCCTGCGGCTTGTGCATATTTACACAAATCTGACCAGATAACATCAATAATCACGAGTTTGGTTTCTTTAACTGTTAGATTAGCAACACACTATGGATATCACTACATAACCCCAGGAGAGTCGGGCTTCTGACTCTGTTAGCAGAGTTACAGTGACTCTTCATTTAACACATAGGTGACTCTCTCTGTCACGTCACGACAGTAGAATCAAGGGTCTTCACACTAATAGGGAGTCACAGTGACCCTTTTGCGGAGTCCACGCTAATTTAACATCACACCTGAGCTAGAGTCAAGGGGTCTACCTAAAGGCTCAGATGCCCCCTTCCCTTTGGCTGTCAATGTAATGTCCCGTCATAATATTTTTTTTGTCATTTCTGTGACTATGTTGGTGATTAAATAGTTAAAACACATGGCCACTTTGTTTGTCTACGTGTTGAAGTCAAAGTGACATATTTTGATTGTAAAAAAGTACACGAAGTAGAAATATTGAAAGTTGATTTTTGCATATAACTGGTTACATAATTGCTTCTTTTTTGGATTTGCATATGAATGGAAAATAGGGTTTACTTTAACGTCGACATTAACGGACGTGTTTCGCAACGTCTCTATTAAGAATCATGATTTGCATATTTCATTAGGCCTCTTCAGTCTAGCCGTAACGACCCTATTAATGGCCTCATTATGCGAATTCTGTCTTCCAAGTCTCGCGAAACGAGAAAACAAAAATGGTCGCGAGATTTTGTTTTTTTAAACGTGACCTGCTGAAAAGGCTGACTTTGAACCAATACATTGCATGTGAATTTGTTTGCTGTTGATAAAAAAAGAAGCATTTTATGGCATTTCTATAAAAATCAACGATTTTGAAACTTTTTAAGCCACCAAATTTGAACCCCTACATCAATCTTGTTTTAGAAGATAAAACGTCGTCAGTTGGATCGATTCTGCTAGTAAAAATATAAAAACTCAGATTGATGACATTTGAAAAAATATATTTTGCCTGTGAGGCCTGTAAAGAGAAGAAATAACGAGAGGAAACATATACGTTGATGTGATGTACGAAAGGTACCTAATATCGGCTCTTCGTACTTGCCTGCAATTTTTATTGCATAGCTGGGCATCAAAATTTCGATAAGTACTACCTTTTGTCACCACGGGTCATCCTCTGACGTCAGAAACCGTGCACGGATCCAATGTCAGAGTTTGTTTTGAATGGCCTCGCTGCATTGAAATATTTTGCATTTCATGCGAAATGCAACGAATTCAACATTTATTTTCCAGACTGAAAAGTAACCTTTTTGGCTTTTTTATTTGCCAAAAATTCGAGAATTTCATTTGTTACAGTTTATAATTGAAGAAAAGCCAATACGCTATGCAAAAAAAAAAAAATGAAATTTATCAAAACGACTCCGCCGGGGTTCGAACCCACGGCTCTGAGATTAAATGTCCAGGCTGCTAACCAGTAGACTAGCTGGCTGATTGTGTACTCGACGGGTATTTAAAGATATATACTTTCGTATTTACAATAATTGGTTACGCATGCGCAATGATAGAATTTGCGGAATATCGTATTTTTTTATCATGTGTCAGAAAGGTAAACCAAAGCAACCGTTACATAAATTTTGTTTTAGCACATTTTAACGCAAGATTTTCACAGGACTTGAAGAAAAAGGTCTAAATTTTGCTAAAAACGTATCGGCATAAACATATATTTTACACTTAATATTTTTAGAGAAAATCACCGGCATATCTTGAAGGTTCATCGCGTGAAATAGTTTGCCCGTAAAATTGCATGAAATGTCACACATATTTCGAAAAATGTAGTTGCATTACATTTACACAATATTTATACATAAATATGCAACATGTTTTGTTTTTCAGAACTATATTTTCGATTTTACAAGGCTTTTAAAAATATTTTTCTGACTCAGTCATTAATATTCTTGTTAAACATCAACAGCACGGCCGATCAAAAATTTCACTGCTTAAAATCGTAGAGGGGAAAGTGAAATTATGCGACCTGCAGTATGATTGTCTTACGTTGACTGGTTATAAGAATGATACACACCGACTCAAAAAAAAATGCGGCACATGTTTAGATAATTTCAGACCCGTACTTGTTTAAAGGTTATTTCCCTCCATTTTTGGTTGGCATGAGTGATTTTTTAAATGTTTTTGACAAGACAAACATGTTTTTGTGTCTGGTTTGAAAATAGACATCGTGTTCTAACCAAATTATGGGTCCAAATTTGACTCATAATATTGCATTTTCTTTTATTGTTTTCGAATATTATACCAGTTATTCATTTTTAGAGACCACATTTCAGTCGCATCACTGTTATGCTTTCCCATCATTGCATCATGTCCAGAACTCGCCTTGTTGTTTTTAAATCATCCATTAATATGATTAATACAATCCCATCATAGTCAGGTCTGAATATTTTACTGGCACCCCGCCTCGCTATGAAAAATGTATACCCCTTGTCTGTTATGCTATTCTTAAACTTTACGGATGCGTGAAATTGCATGATTATGGTAATGTCTTTTACGACATAGACTTTTCAAAGTCGAAGGCTTTCGTTACTAGCCTGGTATTATAATCATTTCAAGTTAGAGTCTGTGTAAGAATATAGGCGTGATGCAAGGTCAATGATTACAGCCGTTTTGCACAAGGCCATGCGACAAGGACCGAATCTATAAGAACAAATACGCATAGGACACATGCTGACTGGTCAAAAATGACCGAGTCGACAGGTTCTATTTAGTGGAATAATCTTCAGATTTCAGCCTGTGCAACATTAAATTAAGTGTCTGATTTGAAAACAGACATCGTGTTCTAACCAAATTATGAATAATTAAAATGTTGCGCAATCCAGGTTTTGACATTTATTTGGTTAATTTTGCCATAGAGAACTTGGCGAAAATGGCGAAAAGATTGAAGTAAGGTGAATGAAAAAAAAATTCAACCTGTGTAAAGTGACACATTATTTATTAGGTACTGTAACGTTATTGCTCTGTCACACATCACGTAATTTCACGGTAGGTAGCATTACATATCGTAAATCGTTTGTAATGGGCTTACCAAATTGTCAAATCGCTGCGTCCAAATGTTTTGTAAATATGAACAGACCTCACAATAGGCTTACATGGACTTGTCGACGCAATGAAAAGGAATTACAATTTACACATATGCTGATTTTACAAAAAAAAAAAAGAAATCAATTTGTTAACCACACGTAAACACAATATTTGAACAAGCCTATAATTACGTGTTGACTTGTTACGTTAAATGACGTCACGCGCCAGTACTAGTCTGTCACAGCGTAATTTGATAAAAATGACAAGATAATTTTGATGCCCAGCTTGCTCTTCCCAAACATCTACTTTTAAAGATCGACATCTACAGAAGACAATGTGAAGCAAGTGGCAAGTTCAAAAAGTAGGTAGATATTTTTCAAATGTGTTTAAATTATTCATATTTTTGTATATTGTATTAAATTGTTTATCTTCAGTCTCGTGTTTTTAGTCCGGCAGCTCCATAGGGATTACTTGAGAGCCGGATCTGACGTTATGCAAACGTTTACTTTCTACAGTACCGATGACAAACTTCAGTATAAAGGTGCATCAGAGAGTGTCAAGAAGCACGACATCACGGTATGTGAGTTTATTAAGGGTAGGCTGTCGGTTTCCATCTGCGCCTTTTATTTATATTTTGTCTGATGTTTGTTGTAGTTTTGAATTGCTAAATTGACAATGCGCTTATACACTCTAATTTATACCGGGTCAAAATTATGACTCGGATGCCGAGTCACATTTTTTCCACCCTAACCCGAGTCAAATTTAGACATTCGGAACAGTTCTGAGTCATTCAAGTCGGAACCACTAAAATAGGTACTCGGAATCCGGGTCAAAATTCCCGCTATAAACACCGCAGAAAATATATACTATATTTAGGCGGCCCTTCTAAACATCTCAGCTGGTGCAAGTCCACTATTTGAGGCTTACTCAGAGCATTGCACTCTAGACTACATAGAGGTATCTCATGATGATGTGACACTTCTCGACATTGCTCAAGTACCATATGGTCTGGTTCCCTTTGAGAAAGGCTAGAGATGCTGATTTTTGATTCATCATCCTTGCTTATGGTTATTACCCTGATCCGAGTCAATTTTGACCCCACATTGGGTCATTTAACTTGACTCGGTATCCGTGTCATAATTTTTGACTCCGAAGTCCGGGTCATTTTGACCCAGAAAGGACAACTCCCTGCGAACCCAGATTCCGGATAAAATTTCATCCGGAATGGGTCAAATTTGACCCAGCATAAATAAGAGTGTAGCTTGGTAAAGAATGAACACACTTTAGGGTGTTTTTGTATAGCCTATATGTATATAATTTATGCTGCATATATTTATATTCATTTTTTTCTTTTTTCAATTTTTCTTTACTTCCTTTCATTTGTTTCATCTTTCTACCTCTATTTTTCTTTTAGTGCATGGAAATTAACAATGCAGCTTGCGACCTTGCGCGGCAAGTAGCTGATGAAGGAGATGCACTAGTAGCTGGCGGACTATCACCTGTGCCTGGATATAAAGAAGGCAAAGGAAAAGACTTTGTCCAGGGGGAATATCGTAAACAATGCAATGTGTTCAAACAGAAAGATGTAGATTTTTTACTTGGTGAGGTAAATGACTATGTAGTGTTGAACTTTCTGATAATCTCGATCCAAAAAAAAAGAAAAAAAAAAAGAAGTATGACACTAAATAACCATTTTATCATAATAAAATAAAAACCGACGTTTTGCTTCTTTTCAGAAGAAGAAGATCTCCATTCATTAGGTTATAGCATGAATGAATGAGCAATTCGGTATATTCTTTACTTGGTTGAACTGAAATATGCCCCTCTAGTGCTAGTATTCTTCATGAGGTAATTCAATTAATTGAAGCGCTGAGTTTGAATATTCTAGAATAGTTAGCCTGAAGGCCACATTCACTTTGTGTCAGATCCCGTTTCTGGAGTGGTAGCACACCTAGAAGAAGACGTAGCCCTAGGAACATGAATGGAGTATTATTATTATATTAACCATAACTAAATTTTAAACTGTTTAGTTTTTTAGTTATGCCAATGAAGCCGAATGGGCAATTGAGGTGATGAAAGAATTAGGTAAACCAGTAGCATGCACGATGAGAATGAATTGTACCGGGGATTGGGATGGAGTTAGTCCAGCTGATGTCGCTGTGAGACTTGCTAAAGCCGGTAAGATAACCGAAACATGGGTCAGAGAAAGTCGACATCCATTGCATGATTTCCTATCGCGGTATTTTTTCCAAGGAACCAGTGATATAGTCAATATATGTGGACCGCCGCGGCAAAAGGGTGCAGTTGTCGGCTCGTACATGTTGCTCCTTGTAGCATATCTGATGTATGCTATTTGTATGCATCAGATATGCTACCCCTGGAAAAAATCATCGAGTACAATTCTAGTACAACATTCCTGAGATGCACATTTGGAACACAATTATAGTACAGTTTTAGTACAAATATAGTACAAATTTGTGTACTATAAATGTACTCAAATTGTACTTAAATGATGTTTCAAATGTGCACCTTAGGAATGTTGTACTATTTTTGTACTCGATTTTTACTAGGGACAATGAGCAACATGTAGGAGCCGACAACTGCACCCTTTTGCCGCGGCGGGACACATATACCTGTTAATTTGTTGTGCCGATAGTTTATGCATGCGTTCCATCTTTCATGTCTATGCTCTGCTTGCAGGGTTCAGTAGAGTAGAGCCATCTTTCTCATTACATCGCCTTGCCAGATTATACAGGTGTTTCCTAAGACTTGCAAATTTGGTTATATTTTTCTAACAGTTCGTAACCCTTGCCTAAAGAATATGTAATGGGTTTTCGTGTTACCTGGGGCAATACAATGATAAAAAGATATTTTTGGTACCCTTGACATCAAAGGTCAAAGTTCACACGTCAAAGGCCAATATTTTAAAATGCTCCGATTGATTTGGATTTGGTAGGGATGTAATTTATACCATCCCAAGCAACATACATAGAATCTTAACTCGCTTAACAGGTCGCATCCAGTCAAAGGTCAATTTTTTAAAAAATCTTCAAAAATGAATATCTGCCATGTTGAGCTAATAGATTTATTCTACCTGCATAGTTAGATTGATAAAAATATATGAAGAGATGTATGGTACCCTTGAACCCAAAGGTCAAAAGTTCACAGGTCAAAGGTTAAATATTCAAAATGCTCCGATTGACTTGGATTTTGGTAGGGATGCACTCACACCGCCCTGGTAGCTTCTCCCGGTATTTCTCTAGCTAAATTGGTCCAATATTCTTCAGCTTTCTTCTATCGATTCATGACCCTTGCCCTAGGAATAATCGGAACCCGGGGGGAACTCACACTTCCACCTGCAATGTAGGCCTGCACCTTGCTATAGCATTTTTTTATCCCCGGGGCGCGGGGCTATCCTGGGACAATGAAACCAGGCTAGAGTTTATGGTACCAGGTTCCATCCTAAAGTTTCAATACTGTTGTTTTCGTGATTTAAACAATGGCATATGAAATGTTTCTTTGCATTGTTTGTATATTTTATGGCAGTTGAATTTTGTCGTATCAATAAATGTTTCCCACCATTGTACCATGTCTAGAACTTGTCTTGTTGTTTGAGATAATATCATCCATAAATAATATTGATATGATTATACAATCCTTGACTCAGTATTTTGCTGATAGCCTCCTTGGCAATACAATGAAAAAATGTACCCCCCCCCCTTGCTCGTTTAGGCTATGGTTA
>JXSR01S002638.1:58655-69384 GCA_000969725.1 Ophiothrix spiculata
TATTATTATAATAGGCATATCATTGCACTGAAAGGCCTAAATTTGACTCATGATGTTGCATTTTCTTTTCTCTCGAATTTTATGATTCCATTTTTCATTTTAGGGATCATATTTTTAGTCGTATCAATAAATGTTTCCCACCATTGTACCATGTCTAGAACTTGTCTTGTTGTTTGAGATAATATCATCTATAAATAATATTGATATGATTATACAATCCTCGACTCATTATTTTGCTGACAGCCTCCTTGGCAATACAATGAAAAAATGTACACCCCCCCTTGCTCGTTTAGGCTATGGTTAATTACGGATGCATGAAATTGCAATATTATGTGTTAATGGATTTCACGAGTTAGAATTTTCAAAATCGAAGGCTTTCGTTCCTAGAATGGTATTGATGATATTCTATCATGAGTCTGTGTAAGAATATAAGCGTGACAAGAGGTCAAATTTAATTATAATACGACATGAACCGAGTCTACACGGAAACGGACGGTAAGACCAAATGGTACCTAATAGCTAATAATCGGAAAATAACGAGTGGACATGGCTTAGAAATTCCAAGTTTAAAAGAAAAATAGTCTGCGCAACATTTTATTCAGGGTCTGCATTGAAAATAGACATCCTATTCTATCTGAATTATCAATCTTTAAAATGTTGCGCAGAAGAAATTTTGACATTTTTCTGGTTCATTTTGCCATAGACAGCTTGAAAAATGGCGAAAAGATTGAAGTAAAGTGAATGAAAATAAAATTCAACATTTGAAAAGAAACATCATATTTTCAGCATATTGTCCATAAATTATTTATTTGTGAGTTCTGCAAATTTAATTTAGTAAATTTTTCAGTATTTAATGCTTTAGTTTGTTTGTAAACAAATAAAACATGGAAAATCACACCGTCGACATTTTCCGTAATTGAAACCGGAAGTGGTTTCATTTTGACAAATATTGCCTAAAATATAAAATTAAACACCGCGAAAAACATTTCTAGATATTAACCTTCCAGGGCGGTGTAGGATGCACTTTATAGTTTTAAGTAGATTCGTGGCTCACTTCCGGTCAAAGGGCATTTTTTCCCTCGAAAATCTCCAAAAGTCAATTCTGCCGCTCAATTTCTAATTTAACTTCCCCACTCATACAGAAGTAGTTTTTTGTCAGAACATTAAACATCACCCTTAAAGTTTTCCATTATTATGTTCATTTCCAACCTATAGGTGCTGATATTGTTGGTCTTAACTGTGCCCATGATCCTAAAAATGCCCTGAAAACGATGAGTCTGATGAAAGACGGTTTGCAAGCAGCTGGGTTGACACCCTATCTAATGATGCAACCCCTAGGATTCAATACACAGGACGCTGCGGATGATAAACTAGGATGGGTCGCATTACCAGAATATCCGCTAGGTAATATTCGGCACTTCTTGGTAAAATATACGGTATGTAATGTGGGAAAGGGAGGTATCTGTGTGTCGTATATGTATTATGGTGTATGCATCTAGGATTGGTCACAAGTAATGATAGCATCGCTGACGACAAAAATCATGTCACTTATATGATAAAGTAGCATTATAAGAGGTGCAAATATATATAATATTGCTGGGTTTTTTCACAGTATTATATCTGATGTAAACTATGTAAACTGACTAATTACACTCGGTGAAGTTTGTCAAACGAGACGGGAAATGCCTTTCTAAACACGCCAGGAATTCTCCGGCGACGTGCTTCTGATGCCTGAGATCTATACCGATTTCAATTCATAACATTGGGAAGGATCGGGAAAGGTGACAAAAGACGACTGGAAATTTACGAAAGATTGTGACTGATAAGCGAAGAGATTGACCTTTGAGATGCATTGAAGCTTGCATCTTGAGGAATGCCAAACCATGCGATGCTCGCAATACTTTGTTGAGATGCATACCGATCCAGTCATATAGCGTTTCCCGACTGGCTCCGACTTGACTATCGCAGACGACGCAATCGGCGAACATTGCCGGAAACTTTGTTATTTTTTCCCCGAATCATTTAGACCGTTTTTATTAAATTTCTTTTAAATCATGAACCCAAAGGTCTGAACGTTTGATTTTATAATACATTGTACTTAACTCGTCATTTATTTTTTTATTTCAAGCAGCAATGGAACCAAGAACATTAACACGCTTTGATGTCCGTAAATTTACTCGTGAGGCGTACGACATGGGAGTGAGATATATCGGAGGATGTTGTGGATTCGAACCCTATCATATACGAGAAATTACAGAAGAGGTATAAATGTAGTAACAAAATAAGAACACTTTGAATTCCCTTAGTCAATGATGTACAATGATACAAATATCGACCACCAATGGGAGAAACGGTCAAATCTCCCCAATTCTTTGGAGATCTTGCATCTTTTCTGAAAATTGTAAAGTTGTTTGCATTTTAGTTGTTTGCATAGAAAAACTAGTCATTTTAATAAAATAGCTCCAATTTCAAAACTACACGCGGTCAAGCTATAGTAAACAGTTCTGGAAAGGAGTTTCTCTCGTCTTTCTAGTCATGTATTGATTTTTTTGCTGATTTTTAGTTCAGTCCAGGTGAATTTGGGACACATCAGATTAAAGGTGCAATTCATGATTTGGCTTCTTTTCTAGCTAAATAAAAAGAAGAGTACAACATAAATATATACTAAAAATTTCACTTGATTCCTACCGTTCGTTTCCAAGTTACAGGCTTTTCAGCATTTTGAAAATCCCCATAGACTACTGTGTTGTAATTACTGTCGGGGCCCCGACAGTAATTAGAAAATGACACATTTTCTCACTTTTCTCAAAAATGCAAGCACATATAGAAGAATGGTTTGGGGATCATAACATATATCACTTTAGGATTCTTATAAGCTAAAAAACTCAAATTTGATAGAGGTGACCTTGAGGGTGAAAAGTGGATCATGAATTGCCCCTTTAAGTTAAAATTATTTCGTGTGAGTTTGAAATTATTCTTCACATTTTCGTAATCTACACTATTTTACAAATTGATAGAATCTTCCCTTGAAGCATCCCTTGAACTTATTTCATGACATAAGGGTCCAATTTAACGGGGATCTCCTGATATAAAGCAGGTTGTTGCGTCTGGTTGAGCCAACCTGTTGCGTCCCCTTAACGGGCCAGATGAATTACTAATTTATTTGAGTTCTTAAACCTCTTTGTCTTTAGTTTTTTCCTTGGTTTCTGTTAAAAACTTGTAAATAACAGTATTATTCGTTGACATCTTACATTATGATACTGTTTTCGACTCTTTTGGTAGAAATTTTATCCTAAACTACCTGATTGTCTCACCAGATGTAACAGATTCAAGAAGTATGAAAGTATCATGAAGATCCGGACTTTAATTTGAACATTATAAAGATGAACTTAAAATATCAGGTACAGGTTAGGTAAGATTGATTGTACTCTAATTGGTTGCAGAATGATGTCATATTCTCTTCACTTCAAGTTCTGCATTTCTTTAACTGGAAGTCTAATCTCACAAATCGGACCAAAGTGGTTTTTCAAGGGCTTTCTTAAATTCTTCATATCTTTGGATTGGAGTGGTAAAATTAAGCAAGGCAAAAAGCATGTTGTAGAGAATTACTCCACTTTTGAAAAAAAAACATATCTTGCTATGATTCTATCTTTTGGCAACTATGTTTAATATTTCTTATTTGCTCGTTGCATTATTGGGACAAGCTGTATATGCTGCCCAAATTCTACATATTAGACAAATTTGCATGAATGCAAATTTCATCATAAAAATGATAACTTGTTTTATTCAAATCTTAACTTCAGAAGTTGATTTCTCAAAATCATTTTGTCCGAGTACCTTTCAAATAGAGGTAGTCTTCAGAACACTCAGGAGTAATTAGACTTATCCCTGACTATTGAACAGTCGATATTTGTTTTATGTATCTCAGCTTGTAATGAGTTAATTGGTCGGGATCCCAACAATGAATAAAGTGACATAAACACCAATAATTAAACAGTAGGCCTACTATTCAATTTGACAAGTTGATAAGTTGAAACAATTCTTTAATAGACTTGCTCAGTATGTAGTAAAATATATGAGAAGTACAAAGTGAGATTAAGCCCTAGTGTAAAAAAGTAATCTAAGTCCTCCTGAAAAGGTACCTGTAGTCCGCCTTACATAGGCCATAACAGAATAAAGCGTGAAACTAATGTTGCGTGAGAGTTGTTAGCCTATACTTAATTATACAACCCAGACAATAAGAACGGGGGACTAACATTCCTACTTCACCGGTGCCCAGGTCATGACGGAAACTCTGTGATCAACGAAATTGTCTTGCCTCATGATTCAAAAATAATATTTTTTTTATTACCAAGTTGTTTTACTGGCTTTGTAGCACGGGGAAACAACCGCTAATAGCGTCATACTTGATGTATTATATGCATGAACAATAGAATCAATTATATCTATTGAAGATTTTGCAGACAATTCAACTGGAATGGGGTGGTTATACATGCCTACATTGAAACTCATCAAATCAGGGTAATAATGACGAAAATGCCCTTCTTCATCTTTCTTGCGACAAAGCCTTTTGAATATCGGAACACTTTCCGTGACGAATTGGGAGCAAGGCCTAATAATTTTGTTATACTTTTTGTTTAATGTGTAGCTGGCTAAAGAACGTGGTAAGCGACCACCTGGTGCCGATATGAGTGTGGGTGTGGAAGGCTTAAGCAAAAATGTTTTCAGTTCTATTAGTCAAAGGTGAGACCACAAAACGATTTAAGAAGTAGTGCAAAATACTGGCCCTTAACTGTGCCCATGATCCTAAAAATGCCCTAAAAACGATGAGTCTGATGAAATACGGTTTGCAAGCAGCTGGGTTGACACCCTATCTAATGATCCAACCCCTAGGATTCAATACACAGGACGCTGCGGATGATAAACTAGGATGGGTCGCACTACCAGAATATCCGCTAGGTAATATTCGGCACTTCTTGGTAAAAATACGGTATGTAATGTGGGAAAGGGAGGTATCTGTGTGTCGTATATGTCATGATATGTAATATGGTGTATGCATATAGGATTGGTAATGATAGCATTATTATAAGAGGTGCAAATATATATAATATGGCTGGGTTTTTTTCACCGCATTTTATCTGATGTAAACTGACTAATTATACTCGAGAAAATTTTGTCAAACGAGATGTTTCGGGAAATGCCTTTTTAAACACGTCAGGAATGCTCACCTGGTGCCGATATGAGTGTGGGTGTGGAAGGCTTAAGCAAAAATGTTTTCAGTTCTATTAGTCAAAGGTGAGACCACAAAACGATTTAAGAAGTAGTGCAAAATACTGGCCCTGAAAAAAATCGAGTACAATTCTAGTACACATTCCTGAGGTGCAAATTTAGAACACAGATTCGAGTACAATTTAAGTACAATTCGAGTACACCAATTTGTACTCGAATTGTACTTAAATTGTACTCGATTTGATGTTCCAAATTTGCACCTCAGGAATGTGTACTAGAATTGTACTCGATTTTTTTCCAAGGTGATTACGTGGACCAATGCGCTACCTGCAGGTGTTTGCGCCGCTAACCAACAACCGGTGACGGTATTTTGCACAGGTTTCTTGATCTGAAATAATTTTTAAGTATTTAATTATATCTGTATGTATCTGAGTGAGTCCGATACCTCGCTAATTCAGAGACAAAGATTCAGATGACAGTATGACATTAACATAGACACAATTGCAACACGTTTTTTGCTGGAATTGACGGTTAACTTTTGCTTGATGAACATTTTGAGCCCATTTTTATATAAAATTGGATGGACTGAGCATAATACAAAAGGGTATTTTGTCGAACTATGGGTTTTACGAAATAGAGCTCGATATTTCTAAAACCAACATCTTTGAGTATCATGCGAAAAATCCATCCAATTTTATCAATATTATGTTCTTGAAATTTTGCCCACTGTTTTATACAAATAAATCGCTTTTGACAAACTTACTTTTTCCTACTTTTTGATACTAGTATGTTGTTTGGTAGTTCATCAACAGCTAATTCCTGCCAAAACATTTGTGTTGCAATTTTATCCCAATGAATTTTTCTAGATTGACTAATATTGCATATGATATTATGTAAACTTAACTTTGAGTAGTTTGAAATTGGTGAGGTCGACTGATTGGTCAGGAATGTATAATAAACGTAATTCCTAATTCGTAAAAGTAATTCCTAATAGACTTATAACAACCCTCTTTTGATAAATGTATTCCGATTACTTAATTCCGATGACGATAACGACGATGGTAATTTGCTATCGAAGAAATTATTTGACATGTTGAGTGAATGAAACAACAGGTCCAAACTGTACACACAGCTCATGGTAATTATAGAAAACTTTTTATTGGCACGCGAGTGCTTTTTGAGTAGAAATTCAAATTTGATCCACGATCCTCGTAAATAGTTTGGACTAGTCGCCTGAAAAATTAATTCGATTTTGACATCACTTTGACAGCTAATGCTACATTATTCATAACAATATTATTTAATATTGACAGGGCCAACATGGAATATTGGATGAATATGAATCCGACAAATACTGGAAGAGTCTGAGTAAAGCTGGAATACTATGAAAGGCGCGTCAGAGAACGAGAGATATTTATTTGTATCATCGCCAGTTGAGTCGATTATATAGATTCACATTTGACATATTTTGAATTACCAAATTGTTGTTTATATCATACCTTGGTATCAATAAATTATGGATGTTATTACTTTGAATCTATTGGAAAATTTATTTATTTCCACGATTACGCAAAAACCTGCCTTAATCCTACTTCCCCGACTGCAGCGTTTAAATATTTTCAACATCCATTCAGAAAACTCCAGAACATCAGATTACGTAAGAGCACGTTTTGTCAACAAAACATTCTTGTCTGTGAGCGGAAATATGTTTGCATAGACCTGCAATAAAAGTGAAAAACAATTGTTATATCCAGACAATGTGTGGGTAGGTGGTCACCTGAGACAACAGACAATGGGAGTGATCGATGGAGGATCATGCAAGCATCCAAGGATGCTGGGTGCCAGTAGGTATCAGGAAACTACTTTGTAATATGACAGAAGCTTCAGCTCCCATATCTAGTAGGATAGGTGCTGTTCTATTTCAAGTCACATTTTGTATACTAGGTGTTGCAACCTATGTGGAGCTAGAATTCTTGCAGTGTTGTAGCAAGGGTGTCGGGGGCCATGGACACGGAGCAAGGCGGCCCCCTGGGGCCACTCAAGTATAATGTTGCAGACATAGCGTGACCAAGAAAAAGGTGAATTAGGGTTGTTTTTGAGGACAGAAGGGTGAATCAGGTGACACCGTTTAGGGTATCAAAAACAGCAAATTTCAAGAAATGGGCATTTTTTTCAAACCCTAGTGTGAAAATGGTGTCGATAAAATACCGATTTAGGGTGTGAATAAAGGATATATTTTGGCTTCAGAACCATCAACCCTTTAGGGGATGTTTTGAAAAACTGTGGTCATGCAATGCCTGCAACTTTATACTACAGTGGAACAGGCCTTATTTTTCCTAACCAACTGGTCCTACTCATTTGTATTTCAATGAAACTCTTTTTCTTGCATAATATTTTCAACATTACACTTAGAAGATGTAAATTATGTTTAAAATTTAATTTCGAATATCATCATTTGCATATAATTAGCATATTTTAAATAAAAACCAGGGAAATCTATAAATTCCTATATTTTTGAGAATCTTGACATTAATTTGATAATTGTGCATTCAGACAGTTTGTTACTACATGGTGAAAATTTTTGTTAGACGGATTTTTTTTACCCACAAATGTGCAAAAATCACCATTTTTTGAAAGGCCTGTATTTTGTTCAGAGTTTTATCAAATTTTCTAATTTTGGTATTAAGGGATAAAGAAAAACATGTTTAAAAAATCTGTTAGACCGATTTTTGAAATACTTCGTAATTTTGAAGTTACAACGTCATTACTGTTTAATTGTGTTTTGACTTGGAAACCATTTTGACATTTTTGCTAATTTAACAGAAAAGTCAAGCACCAAAATTTCATCATAAATCTATGTAAACTATGGTTATGAATAACTTCTGTAACATTTTTTCTGGAAATAAAACAACGAATCAGTTATAATTAATATTTCTTAATTATGGACTAATTTTAAAGGCACTAGTATTCTGTTAGCAATTTACCATGTTTACAGCTATTGTATTTTCTACACCATTAGTTACCCAAAGATTGACAACATTACAACTATGTAACACATCATCAGATTGTACAGAATAGGTGAAGGAAACAAAAAGGCTGTTCCGTGCTTCGTCAATCAAATCAAAATCAAATCAAACTTTATTCCAATATCAAAATAACACACATGCAATATAATAAAACAAACACATCAAAATGTTAAAAAATTATATTGAGGACATCATCAAAAGGCCAATAAGACCTGACGTGATGATACCCTACAAAACAAAGTAGGCCTAAACAAACAACAGCAAACAACAAACAAACAAACAAACAACACACACCAAGACAAATCAATCAATCAATCAATCAATGATACAAGTACTTGCATGATAACATGCATACCCCATGAAGGAGTCTATTCGTACAGGGGACCCACGGCTTTACGTGACTGTCCGACCACGGAGCAAGTAGAGTAAAGTTTCTTGCTTAAGGAAACAAGCTCCGATTAAGTACAATTATGTGATAGTGTCAATTATAATTTGACAATAGATATCTCTTTAAATTGCATATGAATTCTTTTATGTTTTTGCATCTTTTCATGTCATTGTTCAATGAGTTCCAAAAGTTTGGTCCACAATTCCGAACAGCACGATCAGAAAATACTTTCTTAATTTTGTTAATACTATAATCCTGAGCATTTCTTGTATTGTAGTTGTGGGTCTGTACATGTTTGATAAAATAATCAAGACGCAACTGTTGCACAAATAAACGGAAAGGGAATTCTCTTGTCAAAACCAAATTTTCTTGGTAAAATTGGTGAAACTAAGTTTTATTAGTAAAACGAAATTAAACTAAATTTTCTTGGTATAAAACCAAGTTGGTGAAACTAAATTCTCTTGGTAAACTGAATTGGTGAAACTAAATTCTCCTGTCAAAACTATATTCTCTTGGTAAAACTGAATCATGGTGAAACTAAATTCTTTTGGTAAAACAAAAACGTGTTGTAAATATTGGCCATTATTTAGTAGGAATGGGGTGTTAATACAACAACTCTCCATTCGTGATATTCGTGATAATGCACGAATGGAGAGTTATTTACGAATGGAGACTTTAGTTATTGTCAGTAAGTTTACAACAATGTGTGAAAGTGTGAAAAACAAAACCATAATATTATGCTGCACACTACTCAATCAATAGGGGAAATAGAGGTTATCAAAAACTAACTGCGTCATGCATGCCTATACGTTATAACGAATATTTTGTGCACAATTAAAAAAAATTGCAACATTTTAGTATTTAAAAGTTGTTGCCAGCTTTATATTACCGTCTGATTTTAGTGGCGGATTGTGATATGGTTATAGTGGTGCTGTGCACCACCCTTGATTTCCACCAAAAAATATTTTTGTGTACAACTTCCGGGGACAACTTAGCATGACTGATTATTCAATTACAATTCAAAGAAAACCTTTAAAAATATGTGAAATATTATTATATTTAAGTTTCAGGTATAGTCCATATTACCATGTTCTGAGTATTCACCATTACTCATTGGGGGATTTTGTGAAGTCCATTATAGTACCAGCACACAAGAAAATTAAATGGCAACTCTGAGTGGTGCTGAACTCAAATCTGGTCCAGTTCCTCATACATTGACAGTACAAAATACTCGTAGCCATGTACAAAGCAGGTTTTTCATTGACTTGTATGAGTATGCAGTGGTGCAGATAGGTCACAGCTCCAACTGCCTAATCTTCAACACAGTTAGATTTACTCATTCATACATGATGTAGTACAGATTTCATCTAGAGACTACTTTAGAATTTGAGGATTTATGTTTAGCCTTGTATTTGTCTTGTGGTTTTAGAATTCTGAGAAAAGTTGATTTAGTTGATTATTCAGAGTCTGGGTATTATTACAGGGTAAATAATCATCATGTCATCAAAGATCTGAAGATCTTTGTGTTATGCAGTGTAATCAGTTAGAACGAAAACTTGTATGCATAGTGGGTTGTATAATGTCCAGGGTTAAATTTTGAACACCCATAGGTATTAAACAAAGTTGTTGTTGATTTTTAAATTGAATACCTCATTCAACATATGCCAAATTAATGCTGTTTCACTGTGACGATGTCACACCAAGTAGTAGGCCTACATAGCATTTGCAGTCAATCTTTCAACAGTTTCAGATCTAAAAGATGATCAAGGTAAGCTTTGAATTATAATAAGTTGATCTATCTTTTTAAAAATAAATTTTGTATCTGATTTGTTAAGGCACATTGCTTAAAATTAGAATTTGAGAGTTGATTCTGAAATTGTTACAACACAGAACAATTTATCATGCAAGGTTACTTTTGAAATTCAGTTCTTTGAAAATGTTCCCAAGTAATGACTTTTCCACCACAATATTCATAAGTAAAATGATAAAAATATAACAAAAGTTCCTGGGAAAAGATAAGTTTGAAATGCGAATTTGCCAAAAATTAATGATTTTCCTCCACAATATTAAGTATAAGGATGAAAAT
>JXSR01S002641.1:2091-17009 GCA_000969725.1 Ophiothrix spiculata
ACGAAAAGTGAGGCAGATAAATGGCGTCGGCAGGTGACCTGAGGTCAGGACTAGTCCATTTTACGTTATAGGGGTGCTATAATGCTTTGGTCCCATACCACTCCGAGAGAGGTATGCAAATTAGTTTCAGTCAACATCGTTACAGAGGTAATCAGCCCAGTGTAATAGTTTCATGATAATATTTGTTCAATTATAAGTGTGTTTTTTTTCAAGATTATTTTAACCTAAATCTGGTTCCTAGGATTTCATATGTAAAAATCATTTAATAAATCGTATTAAGTAATTGATTAGCAAAATCATTAAGCGGGCCCTTTGAAAGCAAGCTAAAGGACTGGTACCCTGGTAGCTGCGGTTGTAGGAATATAGTAATTCAAAGTAAACATAACACCTCATTTGTCAATGGAGAAAAGAGTATCATGATTGACCAATATCTGCAAAGTGTAGGTATCATTGGAACAATGGAAAGATTTAACATTTCCAGGAGCCAGATATTCTCACCGCACTAGTAGCCCATCTTAAAAAGTCAGAAAATATAAAGCTTATGGTATCAGATGGCAGAAGGAACTGCAAAAAAGAAGCATGTGGACGCCAAGGTAGAAGCCGAGTTAACATTCAGCTGAACCTTTATAAAGATTCCAAGGCATCATCAAGGAGAAGCAACATGTAAAACAAAACAGAAATGTTGGTGAAAGATGACATCCTTGCTCGCATACTTCCGCTGAAAATTACCACTGGATTTTTACGACCTTTCCAAACTGGGAAAAGTGTCCAAACTCCTCTGGAGCTTCAAACGATCACTTCTTGAAAATAAATGCATAAATTTTCTTCATTTTTGGAACAAAGCAAGTGGAGACATTAAACATAATTGTCACCAACTTTTATTGTCTGGGATAATTTGGTTTTAGAATTATGCGGCATTGAAATCTTGATAACTTCATTCTGGGACACACTGTATCAAAATTCTTGCATGGCACTATTGCACAGTTGGTGATGTTTACTATCAAATGGACCAAATGACCAATGGCATGTGACCCAAGATGCACCGATCAAGTGACACAGATTTATTTAGCTGTTTTATAAAAATAAATAGTAAATAAGGCAAAAAATAATTATTGTGTTGCCCTTTCGGGTATACAATTTAAAACGTCAGGTCAGTCGGTTAGAGGCATATGACGATTTAACAAGATCATTTTGCAGTTATTTCTGTTGGACACTGAAGATTTTTTAATTGAACACATTTATTGTGAGTTTCTGTGTTATTTCTGTGTAACTTTGATAGTTTATTTTAAAAAAGACCTGATTTTTGCAGGATTTACAGCCAGTCGGAAAAGGGCAACAAAACAATCTTTTTGCCTAAATAAAGGTATTACTCGACATGTGAATGCAATAAAGCTGTAAGTATAAATGTTACCATTTTCTATAAAATCACTATGTAGTGTTTAGCCTTGCGTCAGAGGCTCTTGAATGGTTCTTCAGGTGATGGCATCACATGAGAACCATTTCATGAACCACTGACTTTGGAGAGCCACATTTCGTACTTACGTGAGGTGTTAAATAAATATAACATATCGCAGCAGAAACAACTTTCTTGCATTCAAATGATAAAATCGCAATATTGCATTTGCCACAGCATGACATTGACACAGCAACAAAAAGACGATATCATAAGCTTTAAACTTTAAACATTAAAAGTCATTCCTATTACAACCCAAATCAATTAATTCTAAATATCCAGTTGTTCAGAATATTCATAAACTATCAACAGAAGACTGGATACATGATATACTTACCCTAATATTTGATAGAAGAATTTCTGGTAGTGTTCTAATCTTTCATACTGCAAAAAACAAATATCACTATAAATAATACAAAACTGCCTAAGGCCTGAAACCCATGTGTTTGTTTTACATATCTTGAAAAATATCAACAAAATGTATATTTGAGGCCTAACCCTCTAAAATTTATCTGTTGGATTAAAACACATCCTGCTTTATAGAATCATATGGCTCATTCCAGTGGAAACTGAACCTTTTTTTATTTCAAGCAAAAAATCAGCTTTTTTATTCGACCACATAAGCAATTTTTTCAGTCATACATTTGTTACTTGGTACGTAAGAAGTATTTTCCAATCAGAAATTGTAAAGTTTGTCTATCCGTGCATGAATGAGCACATGTTTTGCTTCACGTTACCAAAAGTTACACCAAAATGTCACAAACATTACCAAACGTTACAACACAAAACAATGCATTAAAATTATTCCTGGCGATATAATGTTCTGTAATTTTTATGAAATATTTGTAAATATGTTTCCCATAATCAGTGTAAGGCGCAATAAAAAAATCGTTGACACTTCAGAGAAATTGTACTTTGAAGTCATTCGGAGCAAAAAAAACATTTCCGTGCGCGGTCACAAACGTTACCGAACGTTACATGGACTTTACTCAGGATTTTGGCAATTGATTTAATTTTCAAACATCTACATGTCTTGACCCCACCAGTGAGCACCATTATCAACAATAAACTCGTTGATATAATGTTTTTGCTAGGTTCTGTGGTCGTTTAAAAGTGAAATTTCTCAATTTTTCGGTCACAAACGTTACTTTGGAATGAGCCATATGTATTTTATAACAAATATTGATGAACTTGATGGTCCTGAATGGGTGCAGGGGATTTTATGTCCACAATACCTCCCAAACTTTGCAATTCCATACAGACAAATATATCATTACGTTTTAGCACTTCATTGTATTAAACAAACAATAAGATGAGGTATATGAAATGATACATTCAATTACAAACATGTCAATATCCTATTTTCTAGACTTCTCTGAAATAGACAAAATCAATCCGCACCTCTCAATTTTAAATCTATGACATACATCTTCCCAAACCAGTATCCATCGGTACTAGGCTGCAAGTTAGTATTCACATTGAGGGACACATTATATCAAATTTAGATCTAGTGAATTTTCCTGATTTCTAAACAATTGCTTTGTATGCAATCCAGGGGGCCTAGGGTTCATGTGATTTCATTAATATAACATATAATGATAACATACAAAATTAAATAATTTGAATTCAAATCAGAAGGACATTAAATTAAGGTAATCATTCAAAACTTCAAAAGAAAGAGTTAATATGTGATGGCTCACCCCGAAAGCGGGGACTTTGAAGATGATATCAATTTTGATTTTTTTCATTTCATCTGTTGCAGCATTTTTCAAGCTTTAAAATGACACCTTACTTGTTGAAATTGATCAAGGCGATCAAATTTTACAACAGAAAATCTGCTGGAAATTCTTATTATTTTCTTAATTTTTTGCTGCCTATTTTCACCTGTATCTTGAAAAGTTTTCTGTCGCAAAGTCCCCCTTTTCGGGATGAGTCATCACATATTTCCTTCAAAATCTATTACATTTTATCTTAGCATTGGTAAATTATCCAAAACAGGATTTCTTGACTTTGCGATAACATTATCATATCAATTACATAACTTGACTATGCCTACCATGTTTCCTTGTGGCTGAATAGCTAGCTTGGATTGTTTGGCTCGTTGTTTTCTATAATAATTCTCAAATACATCCCTTTCACCTAACACTGAGTAGATATGTAGACATCTATAGACTGGGGAGAAGTCTACCTTATCTTGGGCATTCACTTCCTGTAGAATAAAAAGAGATAGGAGAATTAATGATACTAAATTGGTTGTAGACTTGGAGCTACTTGGTGTAGGTTATCCAATGTTGGCACAATGTACAGTATTTTTATCTATTAAGTTTGCCTGCGTACTGCATTGTTTAACTTGAGCATAATGCGCACGACCGTCTGTGTTGCACAAGCACTAGAATAAGAACAATCACACACTGTAAATACGTGCATAAACGAGTTGACTTTCACGCAAACAGGGTAGCAACAAGCGTCGTTCTCAAAAACCCTGTGAACAGAAAAACTTAATTCTCTCAAATACTGACCTTATGGAGTAACACGAGACGCTTCTGGTTTTACACAACTAAATAACTACCGGGAACCAAGACATGGCCAAAATGGGAACTATTTGCTCACGGGGCATCCAGAGAACCTACTTTAAAAAGCTTAAAATTGAGCTATAATGTGTGATAAAATATGAAGATTTCATATTGTATCTTTAGATTTGAGTGTCTTCTTTCGTTTTTTTACATTTTATTTGGAAAATAGTCAGAAATTACTCCGCCAGAGTGATTCGCCGAATATTGGCCTGATCCCAGTTTTTTGCCAATTCATACTTGGGAAAGCAGGGCGGTAATGACATTATTACGTTCAGCGTTTCTAAAAGTGAACATTTTCCAGGTAATACTATGCTGAAATTTTGATCATTTGTAAAATACATGTTGTACTTTCACCCCATAATGCCCGTTTATTCATCTAAGAATTCTAAATATGAGAAAAACAGGCTCAAAAATGACCATTTTATCATATAAAAGTATAGGAAAGGCATTTAGTTGTGTATAACCTTCTGTAGGTAGACTATAGAAAGTCTCATTACATGTTCCTTGCCTTAAACTTTTATACCACTGATTTTGACATTTCACTGGTAATAAAATCATCCAATATTTTAGCCCACCCACTACTATGTGGTCTACTTTGAGGTTGTGAAGGACACAATGATACCCTCAAGGCATATTCCTGTCCTTCAAGGCATGATAAATGGTAACTTAATTGGTTTTGGACTTAATATTGGATGATTTATTACCGGTGAAATGTCAAAATCAACGGTACAAAGGTTTAAAGCAAGTAACGTGTAATGTATTGTAACTAACTATATCTACTTTATGTTGAAAAATATGAGCAAACATACAAACAATAAAATATTTATAGACTGGGAAGGAGTCTACTACCATATTCTTGATTTTTACTTCCATAAGGTACTACTGGTAACATGAGAAACACTGAGAAACATGATATGAAATGGAACCTCTATATTGGAAGTAATTACAAGAGTTGCTACAGGATCAGGTTCCAAGATTTGCATCCAAGTTGGTATAATTTGCTTCCGGTTTGTTGTCTCTCAAAGATATCAAATGCCAATGTATCAGTGTGTGACATGATGATATCTTTGCTTTGATTTTGCAAACTGTCATTTTATCCTATCATACCATCAAGAACAAATTCCTTAAATTTCACACAAAGCATAGAACAAACTAATCCATGTTGATGATGAAACCAAACTCAAAACATTACCAGAATGAAGCACATAGAATGTTAAGAATGTTAATGATAATAAACATCAGTGAATGTTTTGGTTTTTAGTCAAATGGTATAATATCTAATTGATTACCTTTTGGATGTTGGTTTTTATATACCGATTGGCATGATATGAGCCAGTCAATAGTCTTTTACTATTGCCCTCTCAAAACCAAATCTGTATATTATACAAATATTTACTGCTCATGAGGGCAATTGTGCAAAATATCTACCCAAGGTGACTGGAGACCGTGGGCCTACTATTGCCCGACACTGAAGATGGAGGGCAATTATAGTAGGCCCACGGTCTCCAGTCACCGAGGGTAGATATTTTGCACAATTGCTCGAATAAAGAGCAGTAAATATTTGTTTTATACACCGTATAAAAATATTCTTGTCATTTGATGACTTGCGTAAACTCACTTGATAAAACTAAGTGCATACTGAGTTAAGCTTACCGTGCATTCTTAGCCTAGCCTAGGCCTAGCTGAGTAGCTCTCGCCAAATGCAAGCAGCGCTTGCATGCTTGAGGATTTACGACAGCTGTGTAAAAAGCACTATATCATACAGTCAATTCATCCATTAATTGTTTGAACTTATCCATCTGGTCAATTTTGTTTATTTCATGAAACTACGCAACGGCAAGACGAACATGTCAGAACGTAAACAAACCTTCTCGGGCGTTATGTTTGTAAATAAGCTGATATTGCCCTGCGGTGACGTCACGCCAGGGCAATATCACATTTTTATTGACAAAAAATGCCCGGCTATGATGTGAAGCAGGAAATATACCAAATATTTTTGACAGTCTAATGCAGTGTCAACCAATCAAATGACAAGAATGTTTTCATGCGGTATATAAAAAAACAAATATTGACTGCTCTTTCATTCTGGCAATAGTAAAACTATTTCCCCTCAGTGATCTTGAGAGTAGTAAACATTATTTCCCCTCAGTGATCTTGAGACTATCATACTATTTCCCTTGACCGTATATAGTCTCAAGATCACTTCGGGGCATTGGCCTAATGAGCAGTCAATATTTGTATATTATCACATATCAATTTTTTGTTATCAATCTGTGTACCTCTTCTTCCTCTTCAATCATATCCTCTGAGAATGGGTTGGTATCAGCCTCTATTAGTGTTGACTCGCTTTGTTTTTGGAAGACGGATGATGACTCTATGTTACTTCTCCTCTGAACCTAGATAACAGAAAACAAAGAACAAGCATTAGAGAAAAATGCCATTCCACCTGTTCTCAGCCTTCTTTCAACTTTTCCTGATCTTTTACTTAACAGTCACCAATTTTGTGAAAATGATGAAGTTACTTATTCGGCACCTAAAAGAAGCTAATCATAAACAAGTGATCTTAATTCATAGATTTTAAAAAACAGCATTTGGTAAAATGTCAAATCCTTAGGGAACTTAAATTGCAGAAACAAGGAGCCAACGATAATAAATTTGCGCTTAAGACTCAAAGCATGTTGCATGCTCTCTACCATGGCTGTACATTTTTTGCATATTTTCATTTAATTACATGTGTTTCTATGTTGCCTTTTCTCTGAAACTGACAAACACATAAAACGTTACATCCACCTGTGTTGTTTAATGAATATAAATTCCTGGTTTAAAACAATTGTGGCCAAAGTTTCAGTAGATAAAGAATGTGTATTAGGCATATTCTAACAATCCAAAACCAGTGTAATTTGTTCACACGCATGTATGTTTTAAGCTGAGCTTAAATTTAACTCAAAAGCTATTTCAATATTTATGTAAAAATAATTCATATGTAAAAGTAATTCATCATTTACTTGTCTGAATTAACTTTTAAAATAGCCTTAATTAATATTTTATACACAGGACACATACAAATTTCACAAGTGAATACAGAATGCAACAATGACCCAAGTCTAAGCTTCCCTACCATGACCAAAATGACTATTTAAAACAGGGGTGTGAGAGTCTGGTATTAAAAAAAGCTGAAAAATGATGAAAAATGCTAAAAACAGGTTGAAAACAAAGAAACGGCTGATATTATGACTCTTTTGAAGACATAACATAAGCTAAAATCAACCTGAAATTAAAATTGAATTCTCACACTCCTGTTAAAATCAATATTGGACAGGTCAGTATTAAAATTTTCTTGACAGTAGTTTGTGTTACATTCCTGTATTCAAGTGTCTGAGATCTATCACAGTGTGATGACAAATAAGCCATGTAAATCCAAAATGCCAAAACATAATACAATATATTTGTTTCATGTGTTTGCATGAAGAATGTAGTCATTTTATTTTCATTTTGTGTGGTCATTTAGACCTACTATATGATATGGTCTATTAGGCAAAAAAGAAAAAGAAACATGTTTCCTGTTGCAGATCAGATAACATGCATTTTGTTTAAATATTCAGACATTGAGTTAAACTTTCATTTTTACCTGTAACATATGGTTGCTCTTGAAAAGCCTAATTTTGTCCAAATAGAAGCCTATGCTCAAATGTACTTGATTTGATTTTATGTGAAAAAGACTGTTTTTTTTTTAAATCTCCTGTTTTACTGCAAAAATTGATTTTAATATGTTCATTTTCAGAACTATCAAAATAAGCAAAATATGGTAATTTTGGTGGGGAAAGAATGCATGTGTGAAACAAGAGAATGCATTGTGGAATGACAGATATATGCAGGTATCATTTGATCATGACATAAACTTGATCAATTTGATATATAACTGATAACGGGATGTTTTTGAATTATGAATTGACGCAGTAGCTTAGTTCAAATGTTCTGTCCGTTATCTCATTAAAGGACAAAGGATTTTGTTAACTAAATCGTAAATGACAATAGAAGTATCAAATTAATTTTACCGCAAAAAAGAGGCCTGTCAATCAAAGTATAGGATAGGATATTGTCTGCGACGAAAAGCATAACGCCTAGAGATTTTTAGTTGTGCTTTTTATCGTGTAAACACAAAACGACTGTCAAGGATTGCAATTTCTCAAGTGGGGATTATCTATACTTATTGACTCCAGTGAATAGAATAAGTAATGGGTTAACAAAATATTTTACTACGGATTACAAAATGCATTGTTATGCACGGACAGAACATTTGAACTGGGCTAGTGTGTTGCATAAAAGCCATTTGTTAGGGTGATATTTTTATGCTAAAACAGGGTAACTTTCTCCCAAAAATTGTTCAAATTTTGACTTTTTTCTAAAAGAACTGATTTTACCATATTTACTTGATTTTTGAAAATTGGGATCTTGTCTATGGGAAATTAGGGAAAATGAAACCCATATCTAGGAATTGTCTGTATATCCCCTCACCTTTTCCATCCCCTGGTTGAATGGCCGACAAAAGTGTGAACACTTTTCAAGAAACTGGAGAAAATAGCTTTTTATTTGAGTTCAAAATTGACCTGACAGGTGTTATAATATAAATATCATGACAGGAAATATTAAATTAAACATCAACAAATAAGATGAAGTACCCTAAACTTTCTTTAAATAATTCTACATCCATTCTGACAAAGTTTGTGCCAAACACTGATCAAATGCATTTGTTGACTATCCTTTGCTTTAATTAGTCCTGACAATTTTAAGCTCAATGATATTTCTGTGGATGGGTTACTTTCTGTTTCTAGTAGGAAAAATAAGAGTTTTTGTACAGGTTATCACAAATGATGATAGTGATAAAACATATCTGAAATGCTAAATTTGGATAAGGTCTGCTAATTGTGCTACATTTCATATCACCATTCATTTCAACCTGTACAAAAAAATCAGAAGTAAGGCATTATGCGAAGGATCTGATATCTTCTTTTCAAATGGGATATCAAACCTGAAATCAAATGAAGAAACGTTTTGATCCATTAATTTAAACTAGCTATATATAGATACTGTAGACCAAGTTTGTAGGTGAAATGTCATTCATGTTTACTGTAAAAGAAACAAGAAACAAATTGGTTTATTTTGTCTGACCAACTGGAGTAAAGTAGCATCATAAAGGAAGGAAACACACCGATTTGTTGGAGATAGGAAAAGACCTTGATAATGCATGGAATAACTGAATGACTGGCCACATGTATTGGATAGGATTTGTAAACTGGTCTAATTTTAGACAAATAAACCTTATATTAAACTCAATTTAGAAATGCTTCATGAAAGTCTTCAAAATGATAACAAAGCAATGAAACGTAGGTATTATACTTTGCTGCTAATAAAAAAATGGTTCTTGATATCAAGTCAAAATGAATGTTTTTCAAATATGTCAAGATGATATTCAAATGCCATTGTGAGAGAAAGTGTTAAAGATTTTATCTATTCATAAAATTTGACATTGCAAACTGCATATTGAATGGCTGGTAAACGCTATTTTTTGTCATATTTACTGGTTACAAAGTATGTGTTACATGTATTTGACAGAATAGCATTTTACAACATCTTACTTATTTGTGGAGGTTAATCTTTTAGAGGAGGTATGAAAATATAACTTTTGACTAATTGTATTTTCTAAAAATAATTTGTGTATACAAAATACCGTATCCACTCGTCCAATTCAACTACTGATTTTCTGAATGTACATCACCTTTACCGTTGGGTGATTTCATACAAACGTGCCGGATATGGCTAAAAATACTTTGATAATGCTTCAGAAATAGAATATGATGATTTGTTGAATATTGTTGAGTACAGAAATATATTGATTCTTAGAATTTGTCAGTTGAAAAAACAGTTGAATTGGACATGGTATTTTGTTTCAGGAAACTTAAAAGATTTAATCAAGAAAATGTAGTCATAGCTGAAATATTTCTTTCAAAGCAATGTATCAAAAAGAACTTATCATCAAGAATTGTCTCATTACTTGTTAACATTTAGCTGCTGTACAACTTTGTCCTTTGTAATCAACATAATTAATGTTTAGTACAAGCATTTATGTGTGATTAAATATAATTTTGTTCCCTCAGACTGGCATGTATAAATGTATGGCATTTTAATGTAATAGCACATATAATTGTGCATATGACATCTTGTGTAGATGGTATGACTGAGTGTATGTAGTCAGCATCTGTCAACTCATAAAGATAGCCATAAATAATACCCTTAACTTTAGCTTGGCTGTAGATGAAATTAAATTTATGTTTAGCAAATATTTAATATGCACTTATTTTGAAAACAAATTTACAAAATGATTTTTCACAATATCTATGCCAAAGATACCAAAAGTATGTAAGCTTATAATTTACACTTTCCTGTACCTCAATATCTTTCAATAATGCAATCCATTTAATGCAAGCATTTGAAATTGGTAAATCAGTAGCACAAATTCAAAATAAACTAAAGATTGAACCAAGATATAATGCAAATATGTTGCATTCACAACCCCATTAGATTTGAAATTTGTGCATGGGCCCAGCAATGGCAGATACTGGGGTGTAGGAATGTGCCAAAATGGATTAGTGAATAGGTCCAATTTTTGACATTACACTTACAAAAGAAGATTTCCAATGACCTGAAACAAATAGTTTCAGCAATAGGTTTCCATTTTTCATAATTTTGAACGTGTTATGAGTATTAACTATAGATCACAAACTCATGTAAGAGATATGACTGTTAATCATTTTATCTTATTTTAATATTTTTGAGACAGGTTTGGTTACAAATGGACTATTATTAATGTCCTTTGTTGTAAAGGGGGTGCAATACTCGGCAGGCTTTTGCTTCTTGTTGCATCTCCTCCATCTGCCTGTTCTTATGTGATTTTTATTTTATGTTTGATGGTTAAACAAACTGAATTGAATTAAATAGAATTGCACTTTTTGCATCAAAATAAAGTAAATGGTTGACTTGAAAAAACAGATTCAGAAATGTAACTTTTTTTGAAGGGGGGGGGGTAATTCATCTACAGCTTGGCCAAAGTAAAATGAAGTTTATCTTTGTCAGAATCTTTATGTTAAATATGCATAGGATAGGGATAACAATCAATTAGACAAAACATTTTGGCGATATGATGAAGATAATAGATGATTTTGACTTTGCACACTGATCCATTTGAGCAATGATAATATGGTGGTCCTGATAGTGTGATCCATTTGAGCAATGATAATATGGTGGTCCTGATAGTGTGAGCTTCAAAGATTCACAACATGGAGATGATACATAGGAAAGCTGGGTTCCAGTCAACCAACTGAAGATGATCAGAAGATGTGCTGGTAAGTTTGCAAAATGAGGATGCTGATGGTGCTTCAGTGTACAATACCTCTTCTTGGTGATATTGGCCATCTTGATTACCACCATACAGGTTTGGTGCACTTGCTTCATCAAATGGACTGGTCCCATTCTCCTTTTCGTTAGGTTTACTCTCATTCTTTTCATCAAAAGGGTTAATCCCATCCCCTTCATCAAATGGATTAGTCTCATTCTCTTCACCAAATGGGTTGGCCACATTCCCTTCATCAAATGGATTGGCTTCATTATCATCAAATGGATTGGTAGACACAGAGGCAGGGGATGGTAAGTCTATGTTCTCAAGACTAGACTCATCTGTTGTAACCCCTTCCAATGACAAAGATATTCTGGAATCTAATTTCAAAAGCTTCCTCTTGCCATTATTACTTTGATCTGGTTTGTCCCTTGACAAGTTCAAAGCATGGTCTGTAGTATGGCTTTCTGTAAATGGATTCAAGGTATCCTCTTCATCAAATGGATTTGTAACATCAGGTATTTGATTCATATCTGCTGCAAATGGATTTGTTTCATCTGCACTGTCATCATAGAATGGATTACTGTCTTCTCTCTGTAGATGATGATGACTTGGCTCCTCAAAGGGACTTCTTCCTGTATCGTTATTGTCATGATCTGACAAGTTAGATTCAAATGGATTGTCATATCCTTCAGATGTTGGCTTTGTAGTGATATGTTCTTTTTTGATATCCTGTCTTTTGTGTGCATCATTTCCAGCAACTTTATCATCAGTATTAATTCTCATACTCCGTTGTTTTTCCTCATCTACAGATGAGGCCAAACTCTGACCACCATTAACCATATCTGCCTCGGGTGCATCATGATCGATAGCAGGTCTCTTGTATACATACACTCTTTTAGAAGGCTGGTATCTTCCTATACGTTGTTGAAAGATTAATTCTAAGCTAATAACTTTATGTACCTGTTATGAAAACAAGAGACAGTTACTAACATGCATTCTACTTTAACATGGAGAAAATATCTACCCTAAAACATTTAATGGTAATAATACTAAGGGCTACATGTGCATAAACCATATTTCAGAACAATAATATATATATTATCACAACATTGATAATTAAAAGGAAGAAGCTATACAATATTCCTTCAATCAAAGACTTGAGTAGGTGAGGTTTGGCAGGTTGAACTTTAAGAGTAGACCTCACACCTTTATCTTAACTAATCCTAACCTACCCTAATCCTAACCTTATTTAAGGACGTTTGGGCGTAGCCTATTCTTCAGTTATGCCAAAGGAGGATTCAAGGATCACTAATAAATATCTTAAATTACCGACCAGTGGTAATATAGTGTATCAAAGGCATATTAGAGTATTTTCAAACATGGTTTCCTACAATTTCAAGTAATAATTAACTTAAAAGTCCTCATAACAAATATTTCACATGGTTCTTCAACACTTGATCAAATAATTTAAAAAAAAATTAAAAAACACACTTTTGATTACATTTGTTTTCATAACTGCTAGGTAAAAACCAAGAAATCTGGTATTTAAGTATTATTGGTCCCCTACCTGCTTCATGGCCTCCTCACCGATCCAGTCGGAATGTTTACGTATACTTTCTAAGAAATCTTTGAGATCTGACATGGACGCTTCCTTGATTCCTTCCCTGAGTTTGGGGATGTTATCGGCCATTTCTTCACAAAACCTATACCGTTTTACCCTCGGTAAATATGTGTGTTCTAGTTGTTCTAATGTCTTCAGGGCAGGGTAATATCTGTAACAAATAAGATGAACATAAGACAGATTATTGACACAGACACAGAAGTCCAGATGATAAGGAACAAGTGCAGTTTGCATCCTAATTGTTATTCATGTGTACCTTTGTAAAATATACATTTATACCATTCAAAAAGGTCTGACAAGGTTGTTCTCCATTGGGGGAAGCCTGGAAGCATTTCTCTAATGGACTATTCACAAATATTTCTATAGTGGGGTAGTCTGATGTAAAAAGAGAGTCATGAAAAATATTGAGGTCTGAAAGGACCCCTAAAAAACAATTTTAATTTTATTCTGAAAATTGAAAATGTGATTAACTGTGAAGTTGACAGTTCATTTTTTTGACAATGGTGCCCTGATAATTTTAAGGTACAAAAGGAGGGTCCCTGAAAATTTTCTTTTTTTCAGGCACCCTCTAAAAGAGTGTTTTTGAATGGTCCTTAAGAACGCATGGCTCCCAAATTGGTTCAGCATTTCAATAAAATTGGTCCAAGTAGATTTGTAAAATTTATATAGAAAACATGTGATGGTATTCTTGTTCAATCAGCTCAAATGAAATCAGAGATGCTAGCACATAAAAGGTGACTCAGAAAGAAAAAACTAAATAAAATATGTTCAAAAACAATGGCCCTTGGTATCATTAGAGAAATCACAATTACTATTCAAAGATTGAATTGTTTCCAATATGAGAACAAAGCTATGAACCACAAGTTTGTTGCAAAAACACTATGAAACAGAGGAGTAGCTCATCTATCATGCGAGTGTCACCTTTTGTGTTAAAAGTCTTGAGAGCAATTTAAAGATGATAGAAAGTAAGCTTAAACCGATACTCACTGTTAATACCCTTTAACCCCAAATCCACTCACACTTACTTTTCAACATGTGAGTGCAAGAAGTCGTATCTGAAAGAGCTGAATTTGAATTGCACACTGTGGAATATCTAGTCCTGGATCTTGGGAAATATGGCAGAGAAATTTCAAGTGACTTTTGGCATTCTAGTGACAAGGTGTTAACATACGACAGCCATTTCAGATACGACTTTCTAGCACTCACTTGACAAATTTTCTGCCTTGTGTTCTTTTGACTTTCAAAGTTATAAAAAATGTAATTTAAGTTATTCAGATCACCATATCAAAATCAGTCATAACACTAGATAAAATAATGCTGTATGACATAAATGGGTCTGCAATTTACACCAAACCCTGTCTGTAGTGTCACATTTGGTTGACATTTCAGGAACAAAATTATGAGAAAACTGATAACAGAGACTTATTACAGTTTGACACTTTGCAGAGTTGACAATTTTTAATAAAACTGTAATTTCTGATATCTCAAACTGATAGCATCGCATTTGTAGCAGTATATAAAGGAGATATATTATTAAAAATTTCATACTTGACATACCTTTTATTATCCATTTGTTCATTCAGCTTACAATACATTTCTAACACTGAAAGATAATGAGGAAAAATAAATAAAATTGTAAATTATTTCAAAGTGTAGAATATGAACAAAATACGAACAATAGTACTATAAGGCAAAGCAAGATTTATTGGACAATGTACACAAAAATCCAGGGTAGGGGTGCATTTACAATTTTGTGTGGCCTATAATACCTAATATTTCTAACACAAAATATTACAGAGTTAGCCCCAGCAGTTAGCCAGATCAACTTTCAATGAAATTACTAACATATTTGTACTTAACCATATATTTTAGGGGTTC
>JXSR01S002642.1:30715-49488 GCA_000969725.1 Ophiothrix spiculata
ACCCTTGTAGTATACATTTTAATTTGAAAGTCTGGCCAATAAAGCATGTTAAAAGGACCAAAAACACAATGCAACCCAGTAGCAGTGTCTAATCTACATCATGAAGTGCTACGCTTTTTGAAATATATGTCTGAAATTAAAAAATGGAAGCTTTTGGCTCAGGCATACAAAGGTTTTGACAGGAAAATTTCAACATTCCAATGGGATTTACCACAGTAATTCATGTTTACTGAGTGTGTAAAACATGTCTAAAGCTCAATGTTAATCATTAACTTGAAAGTTGCAAAACTATTGGTAAATTGTCACGTTAATAAACCGGAATTTATTTGAAAGATATCATTTTATGTATTTCATGAAATTGCAGTTATGTTCTGGGTATAATGACTCAGCTCTAAGATATCATTTGTAATTCCAAATTATCCTTACCTGTATTTATGGCCCCCAATTGCTTTTCCACTTTGTTTACTCTGTCAGTTTGCTGTCTCACTTCTTGCTCCAAAGCAATAAACTTTGCCATTAGCAGCTGAAAATCATAAAGGAAACATTTAGTAATACATAAATTATGTTTAGAACATGCTCAAATCATTCTAGTAGATGTGTAGTTGGTTCCTCTCACAATTTCATGTTATTGAGTTATTGATTCAATCACGTTCTGACTTTCTCAAAGTATCATCATCATTATACTGACTGTTAACCCAACACAAAAACTGAAACTTGATCAAGAAACCTGCTTTCCACTACTGTAAATATTGTTTATTACAGTGGGGTTAGGACGTGACGTCATGGGATTTTGAAACCCCAATTCAAAAAACTTGAATTTTAACTCTCAAAAATTTCATTTTATGCCCTTACTTAGTGTATAAACATATGCAAAGTTCAAAACTGTTGGGGTTGGGACTTCAACCCCAGAAAACTAAACACCATTCTAAATATCTCTCCCTTTGTTGTTTTTTGTTGTTGCTATAACTGTTTTTTTAAATATGCTCTTGTAAGTTATGCTTTTGATTTATAATAAACATTGCATTTCAAACAAAAAATCTTATTTCTCGATCAACAAACATCTTATTTTCAAAAGTCCTTACTTCAAATTTGATGAACCATATCTTTGAAAAACAAAAAAACACAGCTAAACGATATAGAGGTCTTTCTCGTTGACCCCGATTGAACTTGTTTCAACTTGAATTTACTTGTAAAATTGGAAAAATGAATTTCAGCATCAAGTATTTAGGTTTGTTTAGATTTCCGATGATTTCATAGCCAATTACAAATGTCAAAACTTACAGAGTCTGACTCCACTGCTTTGACAGTTGCTGGTACCACTACAGGAGGTGCTTGTATGATTTCTGGGAGAGGTGCCATCGGAGTTGGTGCTTGAGGTGACCGGTTGCCTCTTCCAGCAAATCGGAAAATATCAGTGGGTTCACCATACGTTGGCATTCCTGTGTCTTCACCGCTTTTGTCTAAAAAGTGTAATCAAACAAAGATATAAAACGATGACACAGAGACCTCTATCAGTAATCTACATACATCAGATACTTAGGTATTAAGTAGATAGGAGACTGAATCATACTTCCAAATAAGACTCTACAATGGTATCATACTTATTATATGTAAATCAATAAGAATCATTTTACACCTTCATTGTTTAAATTGAAGCATTACAAGTATGAATGAAAATTCTAGGAAATCTTGATTACCATACCAAGTGTTTCTAACAATTATCACAAGATTTTGGAAAGCACTGATATTAATTACAAGTCTTTAGTTCATTAAAAAAGGCAAGACATTTAATTGAAACAAAATTTATGATAATCTGTGATAGAAAAATTATAATTTCATTTGAAATTGGAACCAGTACTATATTATAATATTATTTATTTTTAAAGATCTGATTAAATTTGTGAAATTGGCAAAATGCCAAAATTCACACTTGTACAAAGTCGATGAGAAAAAGACAAAAGAATGCATAACTCAAATGTGGTTTGACAGAAAAAAAAATCCTAAAATCAAAAGTTTAACAATGTTTTTCTCATCATTTTGCACAATCTTCTTAAATTATGAAACAATTCTTTGCAGGACATTAGCCCTTACTCAATGAAGCTACATGTCACAGTAACTTTATATATATTGTATGTATGAATGTATGAATCGTTTCCTTTTAATACGGTACTGATTTGTTGACTGGATACATGTGCCTCTAATTACTCTGTAGCCTGTTTTACATGGGTCAAACATATTGCATGATGAGAAATAAAATCTGTTTTGTTACATTTTTGTCTTAATTAATAGAATTAGGGATTGGATACTATTCCATGTTAAGAAATAAAATCATATGCAATGATTAACAACTTGAAACACAATAAAACAAGTCTACTGTACCTGCAACTCCTTCTGGATCTATATTCAGTTCTTGGAATATCCTTTGCTGGGTATCTACCCGTTGTCTGGATTGAAGAGTTTTTTCTGAAAAATATGTAAAACAACAGTGTCTTTATGGAGAAAAACACAAATATTTATCCAATTTTTTTTTAATTTTAATTTTTTTTTTTTTTGGGGGGGGGGGGAGATTGGGGTTGGCTCAATGTAACAATTTAAACCACTAAACTGATTAATTTTGGCCAGATAAAGCTTCCTAAATTCATTATGCTAAATACATAATTTACAATTATTTTACCACAAATTTGTTTATATCTTATCAACAGGTTTGTCACCAGGTAACCTTTAGAGCCAGGTAAAATTTATGTGAAATAATAATAATAAAATTTTTTTGATAATAATTGTTCACTTTTGTGTTGATTCTTCAATGATTTTGTTTATTTTGAGCCTTGAGTGTCAGGTATTTTGACTCAATATCAACCTGAGAGTCGGGTGGAATTAAAGAGTGCCAGCCACCGCCCGATGTACTGACAACACTGCTTATCAAATAAAGAAATTTGAAGACAATTCATCATTTCAACATTGGCAGCTAATTGCTATATATGATTTCAAGAATTTGCTAATTCAGAATCTAATATGTGTACAATTTATATGATTTTTTAATTAGCATATCTTTGACTCTATCCTTCATCAGGCTAAGGTGGTACAAGAATGGTAATCCTAACTCAGGGATTTGGAAAATCGTTAATTACTTACGAGTTATTTTTCTCTTTGGTTTGACACCTGACGCATGTGCTGAAAATTAACAAAAGAAAAAGATAAAATGATTGTTTAAACCATTTAGGAAAACATCATTTAAAATCTACTTCATATATCCTACATATGAACTGTAATTGTTTTAGAGTATGTAAAGATATTTCATTTGTAAAGAACAAGTGCTACTGGACAAGTTCAGCATCATCGACAAACTTTTCCTCAAGCATCATTTGCAGTATTAGCGATAATATTGACAGCATGCAAAGTTTCATTGTCAATTTCTAACCCTTTATATCAAAATATTTAGATATTCTTTTTCTTTCTTGATTATCTTTGTTGGCAAAGATAAATACTGTTCTCTATTATTGTTTTTAAAAAATTAGCTTTCTCATGAGATCTTATGGCTCTTTGTGATTTCAGGGTGATTTTGAAGATGATATCAAATTTGATTTTATAATTTCATCTGTTTTAGCATTTTCTAAGCTTCAAACGACTCTGAAATCGATCAAGGCAATCAGATGGAAATTTTTATTATTTACTTGAGTTTTTTTCTGCTTTTTTCATCTGCTTCTTGAAAAGTATTATGTCGCAAAGTCCCCCCTTTCGGAGTGAGTCATCACATATAGCATCAATAAATATATTTATAGAATAGCCTCATACCCAAGATCAATAAACAAAACAAAATTCAAATGTTTGAATTTTTTTATCAAAATTTCAACAATATCTGGTTATTGACTGTTATTTCCTTGCATAATTATGAAGTGTGAATCATCCATCTAGAAAAATCGAAGCTTAAACACCAAGGTCTGTGGTGCCCATGATCTTCATTTTTTAGTCTTGAGGCAAGACCCTACTATACAGTGTATGTTTGTCTCCTCTTATACAAACGAGTCTGATTTAACATTTAACCATTTCTTTAAAATAGTTAATAGTGCATAATTTATGATAAATAAAATGTTAGAAATTTTACAGTACTGTTAGATACTTCTCAATTATCTTTATAACCTACCTGGATTCTCCTTGTCTTCTTTTCTCTTCCTCTCTATAAATTGGTTAGGAAAAGAAACGTGTTTAAAGTAATTATTTTAAAAATTGTAATGTGTAATTATTATTGTTTCAAATAAATTTCGCACAAAGACCGGCAAGCTCTACAAGTTGCTACAAGCAGGTGACATCGTAATCTACACAATGCCATTACCAATTATACAAATATAAGCAGGAAAAATATAACTGACCAAGGTATTTCCGATGAATTATGTGGGATACAATCTATAAAACAAATCACCGGAAACGTCAAAATGTGGTTTCATAACACTGAACAGATATTTTTTTTTTGTTATGTCAAGTAACCTTTCAATCAAGTATTAAAGTAAATTGTCCAATAAAAGGAAAATAATGTCATACATAGCGCACCTATATGGATGCTGACACCTATTTTTAATTGCTGAAGTTTGAAGTTAAGTTTATAATCTTTCAACTGAGAAAAAATTTGAAAATTCTGTAGCTAGGCACCTGTCACCTGGTCATCCTTAATTTAAAAATAAATAAAAAAATATGTTTCCTGTTGCGTGAATCACATTGGTCTTTTTATACTTACTCTGTTTTGCACTGGTTTTGTCCATTTGTTTCCCTGCTCCTCCTTCTGTTGTTGGTTCACTTTCTGACTGTTTCTTTGTTCCTGTAAGAAAACATAGTGAACAGTAGTTAATTCTTTTCTAACATAACTTGTTGTCAATACATGAATTGCTAAAATCAAAAGAGAAATACAGACTTCTCAAACAAAATTTGAGCTAAATTTGAAGATTTCCCATCAGGAATTATAATCTTTATTAAACAACGGGTGTTATGTAAAGATAAGGTCACAATACCCTTATGAACGTTTATTTGTTTATTTGACCACTTCGTAAGGTTTCGTACAATCGTCTTGCGGTGCCCATACGAAAGAGTGTTACTCATAATCGGTTTGCAAGGCTCCAGACTTTTTGGTGGTTGTCATGCAGTGAATTATCAAAATTTTAATGTAAAAAGCACAAGAATACAGTGTGAAAATGAGACGCAGGACGAAATAGAGATAGAGGTAGTTACGGTGCAATTCATGATACCGATGTGATCAAAACCTTCTCTAATTTCTAGCTAAATAAAAAGAAGGGTACTCGATAATGTATGCTGAAAATGTTACTTTATTCCGTCAAATTGTTTTCAAGTTCCAAGCTTTTTAGCATTTCAAAAATCTCCATCTGTGTTGTAATTAATGTTGGGCTCCGACAATAATTAGAAAATTGCACAATTGTTCACTTTTCTCAAAAATGAAATTACATTTGTAGGAATGGATTGAGGTTTGTACCATACATCAGTTAAGGATTCTTATAAGCTAAAAAGCTCAATTTTGAGGTGACCTGAGCCTGAGGGTGAAAAGTGGATTATGAATTGCCCCTTTAAGAGAAGGTGTAGAATAGAAAGAACAAAAAATAAAGTAGGATAGAAAGAGCCGTCCAAAAGGAAAAAACAACGAGCTGTTTATGTTTATAGTTATAGTTTATGATAAAAAATTTACAGTAGCTGTTAGATACTTCTCAATTATCTTTATAACCTACCTGGATTCTTCTTGTCTTCTTTTCTCTTCTTCTCTATAAATTGGTTAGGAAAAGAAACGTGTTTAAAGTATTTATTTAAAAAATTGTAATGTGTAATTATTTTTGTTTCAAATAAATTTTTAGACACAAACCAGCAATCTTGACACAACAGCCGTGAACCACAATTTACTACACGCATGTAACATTGTAATCTATGCAACACCGTTTCCAATCAGTAATTCACAAAACTGTGACATCACATGCGCCTGGAAAGCATTGTGTGTTTGCGTAAATGCACACACAATTGTGAGGCTCTGAGTTTTCATGTATGAAATTTATTTGAAACAACAAAGCAAATCAAAACATTAGTTATTGGGAGAAGCGGAGGTATGTTAAATGGGAAATACTTGTGCGCGAAGTGTCAGTCGAAGCAAAGCTGAGTCTGGATATGACACTGAGTGCACGAGTATTTCCCCAAATAAAGAATTTATCATACCACTAAGTCAATCTTAATCATCAAACTAAATTTATTTATTTTTTCAACTTTTTTAGCTTTTTTTCACAAAAATTAACAAAAACGAACCATTTTGTTGAACGTTTTACTCTACATAGTACTGCGCATCCCTACAAATTTAAAATGCAACGTTCCGATGCGCTCAGTGACATGATATAAGTGCGTCTGACGCGCTCAGGGTATGATACGAAATATATCACAGCAGCGGCTTTTCCAAATATGGTCATGAATTCTCTTAGGGTATGATAAGATCTTTTAGAGGATTACAAATACGAAAATCGTGTCAATCCAAATTTGAATTGGCTATAAAAACTTGGAATTAATCAAGGAAAAACATTGGGACAAAAATGAAACATGTTTCTTTTCTTTTTAAAAAAATCTGAAAATGGCAATGTAGAATACATTTTTAATTTTGTTTATCAATTCTTGAAAAAGCAATGTGCACTGTATTTTCGCCAGCTGATTTTTCAATGTGTCACTTTTTCCCAATCCATTCGTATAATATTGGTAAATTATAGTCTAGATGAGAAGTTGAAGGGGATCTGAATTGAAGTTTTTTGTTTTCACAGAGTAGTCTGTTGATGCCTTTTTTTTTGGCGTGGGAGGGAGGGGATATTACTTTCCCCACTATCAGGATTTGTCATTTTTGTTAATACTTACATAAATATAAGCAGGAAAAATATGTGTGATTTAAGACATAAGTGACCAAGGTATTTCCCATGAATTATGTGGGGTAGAATCTATAAAACAATTGTCATCACCTTAAACGTCAACATTTGATTAATCATTAAAACTGAACAGATAAAACATTTAATTATGTAAAGTAACTTACTCTGTTTTGCACTGGTTGTTTTGTCCATTTGTTTCCCTGCTCCTCCTCCTTCTGTTGTTGGTTCACTTTCTGACAGTGGTTCATCCAACTGTTTCTTTGTTCCTGTAAGAAAACATAATGAACAGTAGTTAAAGGGGCATTGGACAAGTTCAGCATCATCCCCAAACTTTTCCCCAAACATTTTGACATTTTTGCATCATTTGAAGTATTAGCGGCAATAATGGCAGCATACGAAGTTTCATTGTCAAATTCAAACCCTATATACCAAAATATTTCGATATTCTTTTATTTTTATTTATTGTTGTCGGCAACGATAAATACTGCCCTCTATAGTTGAATTTCTAGAATTGGCCTTTTCAGGAGATCTAAATCTAATGAAAATTCCAAATTTCTTTCTGATTGTTCTGCAATCTATAATATTAAAGGAATGTTGTACAAACAAATCTTTGGCTCTTTCTTATTGTATAACATCAATAAATACGTTTAGATAATAGCCTCATACCCAAAATCAGCAAATGAAATAAAATTCAAACTTTTGACCTTTTTTGAAGGTTTTATCAAAAATTTCCTGATATCTGGTAATTGACTGTTAATTTCTAACTTAGGAAGTGTAAATCATACGCCAACAAAAATTACAAAAATTTGTCCAATGCCCCGCCCCCTTTAATTCTTTTCTAACATCATAACTTTTTAGTAATACATGAATTGCTAAAATCAAAAGAGCATATGAGCTTCTCAAAGAAAATGTGTGCTAAATTTTAAAAATTCCCATCTGGATTTATAATCTTAATAACCCTAACAGGCAAAAATCGTAAAAAAACAAATAGTTTCAATCAATAATGTCGAAATCACCCCAGTCTATATCTAAACACTGAATGCCTAGCCTGCCTGAGTCCCCCCCCCCCCCAAAAAAAAATCCTCGCTTATGAAAAAATAAAAAGATGGGTGACAGCATACTCACATTCATATATCATATAGCGTGCTTGCACTTAATACTTTCAAATTCAAGACCCCCTAACATCAGTCTCAGTGCTTTTATTTGTTCAAATAACAGTCAAAACAGTTCGCAGCTTGTTCGTTTGTTCCTACAGTGTTTGCGACCACTCGTAAGGTTATTTTTGATCTATTCTTAAAATAAAACTAATTTCCGTCAAGGGGAAATACATCATTCTATTAACGTTTCCCTGAGAAGAAATTTCATTAAAATGAACATTTGTCAGATATAATATTTAACAATTTTTTTTGCAAATGTTGTGCGAACATTTTCCGAACCTTATTCTTAAAAGATGAATTTGTTTGAACGATCATTGTGACCATGCATAGCGTAAGTTTAATGGAAATTTAGAGAATGTACACAAGTTACACCCTTCCTTCTGTTGTGCCCAGTATCTTGAACTATCTTTAAATGAGTTGCTGGCTCAGTAACGCATGCATGGTGCACGATCTGGTGCATGGTTATTGCAAAGTATTCTTTGGTTATTGAGTTATGCATGGCAACCAATCTATTACACTTCAGTGTATTTGTATCAATTATACCCAGATTAAGATAATAGGCAGCACTTAAATGCAAAACTTCTTTTGCAATAAAAGAGTTGGGACTGATTTATCCGACACTTTAACACTTAGGCCTACTACGCCAAGCTAATGCCACTACCCATTTTCATGAATACAAATGTAGCTGCCATCTGTAAATTGCTGAAATGTTTTCCAATTTTTAGTTATTGTAAAAGGTTTAATTATAAAATAACAATCTTACTGATTTTTTGACGATCCAATATTATTTAATTTGATAAGATAATACACTTTTAGGTAAAATAATTATATTTTCTAATAAGCAAGTTCAAATTATTAAAATTTATATAAAGCGGCACAAGGTCAACAAACTTTACCTACCCAAAATTGGGTAGCTTGGCGGTTAAAATGAAACATGCTTCTTGGCAACATCGATCTCAACCTAGGAAATAAATTTATGAACTTACTGGCACTTCTGATGACATCACAAACTTGTTCTTCCCCTTGGTACCTGACATTCACAACTGCACCAACTTTCAACTCTCCTCCATCTTTAACTTTACTTCTAAGAAATTCACTCTGTGCATCAAAGTATGTCAGGTCGCTCCTGTATACAAGTCGGAACCACATGTCTGAAAAATATATGGATAATTTTAATTTCATGTATTTCTGTAAAAACTGATGGACAAATAAAAATGTCATGAACAGTATTGGTTTGTTGCATTTTTTGTATGTTTTTTTTTCTCCCTATTTGATAATCAAATTGTTTTGACCTTTTTCCAATTTTTTGAAATCATGGCTTTTAACTTGCAAAAATGTGGCACATGTTCCCCTCGATTCTGTCAGGCCTATAGATGTACATGTACATCGGAAGGCCTGTGTTGAGGCTAGCTTAAGGCCTAAGGCTCCTAGGCTAGGGTGCAGAAAAGACATAATGTACTTGATTATCAAAAAAAATCATTTTTTATAAATGGTACATGTACATCGGAAGGCCTGTGTTGAGGCTAGCTTAAGGCCTATAAGGCTCCTAGGCTAGGGTGCAGAAAAGACATAATGTACTTGATTATCAAAAAAAAATCATTCTTTATAAATGGTACATGTACATCGGAAGGCCTGTGTTGAGGCTAGCTTAAAGCAATACTATAAAGTGTTAAAAATGTAGTGCCCGCTGTCACCCATGACTTTTGATTTTTTTAGCTTTTTGGGTTTGTTTTGGGTAGATATTAATTCCCTCCAAATGATTTGGTTCAAATATGCATATTTTTTCAGTTATGGCCATGTGTTCAAGTTGAATTAAATTCGGGATTCCGAATTTAATTCCCCATGTATTAGTATAATAGTATTGGAAAGCATGCATGTGCTTTTTACCTATTTTCCGGTGGCAAAATAATTTTTTGACAAAATACACATTAAAACCCTCTTAGTCATGTTCCTTCACTTTATGTTGTTTTTCATTAAAACCGTTTTTGATCAAAATCTTATAGTATTGCTTAAAAGGCCTTTAAGGCACCTAGGCTAGGGTGCAGAAAAGACATACATGTAATGTACTTGATTATCAACTTTATAAATGGTCAACCAGAAACGTGGTAAACAAAAAAGACTTTCAACTGAGACTGTCACTGCACAGACCAGTACTAGTACCAGTCAAGGTTGCAAACGCCCCGATATACCCGCCTAATTGGGCTACTTTGAATTTGCTTGCCGTGGGTAAAATTTGTCTTGGGCGGGTGACCTAAAATTTGGCTACTTTTGCCACCATCTGCCCGTGGCAGCTTCATTTGGCAATATTTTGTTTATCCAGGGGGATTTTGAACATTTAATATACGCCGTAAAGCAATTTGATCATCAACTAATTGGATTAATTCTTCCCTAATTGGATTAAGACATCATATCATGACATTGGGAAGATCAATATTGAATATCTGAAACTTCTGTCAGAGCTCATAAGTGGATAATATTGATTGCTTTCATGTCTAATTCTAAAGGTTTTTTTTGCTATAATAGATCCACTTCAAAACACCCGAAAATTTGACAATTGGTTACATTTTGACTGTTCAAAAAATTGGGCTACTTTGATGGCGTCTGCCGCGGGTAAAAATTGTAATTTGCTAAGGGTTGAGCCTTTGAGTTTTTGGCAACACTGGTACCAGTGCTAGGGAGGCCACTGCCAGTGCAGTGCAAGGTTGAGGATTATTTGGTGATATCTAGACTTACTAGTCAGTCGATATTATTATATCGACTTACTCGGCTCCATTGACTCAATCATGGTTAATTTTGCCATTTTGAACAACTCGCATCATGAAAATGTGGGAAATGCACTCTTGAACACGTTAGTGAGTTGCTTAAGCTATAGTATAGGCCATGGTAGTCAAGGAGTTTACCAGACATGAACTTGTGAAAATTCATGATGTTCTTTATCATAAAATTAAAAAATGCATGATCAAAGCAGGGGTTGCCTTTACACTTTTAAATCCACAGGAAAGAAGGACCAGTAACTGAGTAAGGCTAATGAAACCTGATTATTAGTTTCCCGTCACCCGTCCTCATAACCTTTTCAATTTGACCAAAACTTTCATTATTTTCATTTAAAAGTCAATTAGCTGAAAATTGAAATAATCAAAATTGAAACTCTCAAAAAGTCTGACATCCCCTGCTGATCATAATGCACAGTATTTCTTAGTTGTAAGGGTAGAGGATGTGGTAAATAATAAAAATTAAAGGATTACCTCATGTTTCTATTGATTGTAAAAATTGCAAATTTCGTTTCATAAAACAAATTCAAATCTTTTCTCAATCTGTTTCAAAATGTCTGTAATGATGATCTAAGCATTAATACCTGTTTTAAGACGGTCTTTTATTAACAATATAGGCAATAACCAAATGCAAGTTTTGACAATAATGAATTTTTCCAAAATAATGAATAATGAAATTATGACCTCATATTTTTTAGAAAAAAATGTGACGGGAAACTAATAATCAAGTTTCATTAGCCTAAGTCTCAAAATCCACAGGTCCTTCACTAAACTTAAGTTACAGTTCATTCAGAAGGACTTTTAATTCCAAATTCAGTGAGAGCCTAAAAAACAATCGGACCGAAGGACCATCTCATTGCTGAACTGGTCGGTTTCGAAATTCTGTCGGTCGGTCAAAGTCGAACCCTGTACTGTAGTGTAAAGTACACTTTTTGATTTTTTTCAATCATACTCATATTAGAACACTTGAGTCAAGTAGATACTCATATTAATAATAATAATAACAACAATACATGAATGATCCAACAAAAAAAGGGATGGCAAATAGCAAAAATGTCAGTGGCTAATTTTAGCCACTGAGAACACGTGCGTTGTACATGTATAAGGATAACTGTCAAACCGTAATGCCTACTAATGGCTGCCGTGGACGTGTAGACTAGCTAGCATCATTAAGCATGACTAGTGATATCATAAAGCTTACAGTCATGACAGTTATTAGTTTTAACCAGTTAAGCCTCCATATGTTATTTACCATGGTTAATATGTTTTCATACATCGGTTATAACGAAGCCTGAAATGCCCACATGTTACATGATTTCTAGATCTGGGCCGAACAATGTAAATTTTAACGTGTGTCACTATGTGCCCTGGGCTGCGCCATATTTTCATACTCTATTTTCCACGGGGGAATCCCTCTTGTTTAGGAGCACCATCTGACGTCGTCTCGCGGTATGCGATTTTTTTTTTCGTACATGACTTGAGCAAATTTTCAAAAATTTGATATTCTGGGTTAAAACACGGAAAAAAGTGAATTTCACTCGTTTTTAACGATTTTTGAAAATTTCAACTGAATTTTGCTTTATCATTGCCCAAGTCATGTACGAAAAAAAAAAAAATTGCTCCCGGGATGCTGCATGTGTCCGCTGATTAAATTGTTTTTATACCTGAAAATGGACTTCATATTTTGAAACGGAAACCCTTATGAACTTGGTTTTCTGTAAATAGATAGGTACGATCCTTCCCTATCCAACGATATCAAGATCAACCAAATTGGCCAATGCGTTACGTAATTATGACGTCATACAGTAGGCCCTACTTTCAGATTGGAAAATCAGGCAAAATTATATTATCATGATGATGGCAAATTTTGCTTCCAAATCAAAATTTTGCTATAAAAGTTCTAAATAACGGATTTTCGTCCAGTTTTTTGCTAATTGCGTGAAAACAAATGTAGCCTAACAGGAAAATTGGCCTAACCATCAACCACAACCCCCGCCCACCCACACACCCCCACAGTGCTGATCAACACATGTTGATCAACTCTCAACAAACTTGTTTCTAATAGGCTAGATCTTCCCTCGTATCTAAAATGCGAAAAACATATTTTGCCCCCCCATCAACAAGATCACCCCGATCGATAGGCCTATTTTATTCTTGCCGCTTACAATAACCTTTAGGGGTCTCTAGCAGTGTTCCCGCTATAGGATTTTGACTTTGCGCCAAAGCAACTTATGAGATAAAAAAACTACATCTCGCCATAGTAATTTACGAAGGGGTCACCTCAAAAATGACAGAAAATGTTGAATATAATCTTAATAAAACTAAAATAAGTGAACGTTGTGTATATAACCAAAACTATATATATTTGACTTTTTGTTTTGGGACCCTCTTGCACCATTTTTTTCTTTTTTAGTTTCTGCGCCAATTTTGCGACATACGGTCTTAGCGGGAACACTAGTCTCTGGTCTAGAAATGCGTGAGAGTTTGCGCATTTTTTTCGAAACAAAAGGCCCAAAAGTCAGATGGCATAGCACTATTTTGCCCGGGTATATTGCTCCTGAATTCAAATTCATCGCCGTAAATAATTAAGAAACACTGGATATTTTCTGGAATCATTGAATTCATAATTTTTGCATCTGGTACTCTTGTTCTTAGATATGGCATTTCGAAAAAAGAACAAACTCCAAATGGCATCTAGTGTTTCTCGAAACTTGTAATGTGCAAGACCTCGGGGCAATATTGTGCTAACACTCACAGTGACTTGCTGCTATTTTTTTTGAATGGGAGTTATACTCCAATACTGGTCAAAATACTTTCATTCACCCATGTAGTTCATCATAATGAACCTTTCGGAAACTACTTTTCATCATTCTACAAGTCAAAAACCATTCAAATGGAAACCAGCAACTTGTGCAGAAAGAGGGTTAGCACTAAACGTATATTGCACCAACGAGATAATAATTGGAATATCTCGTTGATTGCACCATGGAGCTGATTACATCCACCCTTTTAAGCTAAAGCTTTAATATTAAGCTCATTTCATGTTTCAAGCATTTAATTTTTAAGACAAAAAAAAACACATGGAAATGATGTGTTTTACGAGCTCTCTTGTTAAATCATACAACATTTAAAAAGGAAAATACGGTGCGAAATAGTGCGCAAAGGATTTTTGCCACCCGCATTTTCATCATAGTGTCGACATTTCAGTCACAATATTTCTTATACTTCTTAGTAAATGTGTCTTTTTATTCATACTTCTATCATCTATGTCATGACAAATAATGTACGTACCTGTTTCTTCGCCTCGGTTCCCTTTTTGGTTGACTCTAAAGAACACTTTGTCCAAACGCAGAAGAAAACGAAACACAAAACGCCTTTTCGGGTTATAATAATTCCAGTTTCACCTTGACAGGTTCTCCTTTTAGTTTATGGTTTAATAAGAATCCGATGCAAAATGAATGGTTTCAGATTAAATACAGGTAGGAAATGTTGGGTAACTGCCGCATCGTACATTGCGCAGTTCGTTTATAAGACCTGAGAAGTAAAATACGTCGACAGTTGACGTTCATGTGTGAATGTCGATCGAAGATTGATTTGAAATATCAAAGAGTGTTGTTATAAGCTCATGATTAACACGTATTAGGCAATGTAATCACGTCTTACCTGGTATTATCTACGGGAGGTCAATTGCGCTGCGCGAAAAAATGTGATCAATAAACCATTAGCTAAAATGAATTAGCTCAGTCACAATAGTTTCTTAAATTTACAATATGGACGAATTAAGATTAAAATGGCGCATCATATAGTGTAGACTTTTAGTAAACTTGGTTAACGAAAGGTCGATATACCATAGATTCTAGACAAGTACATCATGAATTTGGAATTTCTTTGATTTTGAAAAAGTACATGTTTTTGGGTGTTTTTTTGAAAATGACTGTTTTTAAAGGTGCAATTCAAGATTTTGATCTGACAAAAACCTCGCCTGTTTTCTAGCTAAATAATAAGAAGAGTACATCATCAATATGTACTGAAAATTTCACTTGATTCCGACCATTCGTTTCCAAGTTACAAGCTTTTCAGCATTTTAAAAATTTCCATAAGCTGTGTTGTAATTACTGTCGGGGCCCCGACAATAATTAGAAAATGACACATTTTCTCACTTTTCTCAAAAAGCAATATTTCAGGCATAGTTGTGCTATAGAAAAATGTTTGACAATGTATGGTGTCAAAAAAAATCCATGGTTTAATTATGAAATATCAACATAACTATTTTTTAATAATTAGTAATGTTGATGTTTCAATCCAAATTTCTCATGAAATGGCTAATTTCACGATTTGAAAAACTACACAGCCATAAGGCCAAGTAAAAAATAGAACATGTTTCTCGTCCGGGTTTTTTTGATAAAAAGGAGGTAGATGTACTTCTTATTTTTTATTTCAATGGCAATGCAAAATCGTCCATTAATGGGCCATTCTCACACATTTGGTATTGATACTGCAGTCCAAATGTGTTATTATAGGAAGAGGATGCCTTTTTTATTTTTGAGTTTTGGACATACTGGAGGGTTGATCAAAATAAAATATGCTTTAAAATGCTTATTGAACTGAAGCAAATCTATTGCATAGACTTAAAACTTGTCAAACCTTTTTTTACAAATAAGTTATGCATAAAAAGCAAAAAAAAATAAAAAAATAACAATCCTTTAAAAAGATGCGGGAGGGGAGGAGAAACATGTTTATTTTTCTACCCTGCCTAATCATTTGACATGTAAAGTGTCTTGAGTCGAAGAAAATGAAATATAGTCCAACTGGTGCTTGTTTAAAATACATTTTTCTTTTTTGCAAAATGTCAATGTTTCCAACATGACGTTGTTTGCTATGTTTTCTAATACCTCAGGCTGTAATTTATGATCGAATTATCAATAAATTAATCCATCATCAACGTTTTATTAGCCTCTGAAGTGTTTCCTGTGCTTTGTCATTAACGTAATTGGACACATTTAATCATGACTTATGGTCGACCTTTAAAACCGTGATTAAATCAAAATATGCATCCCGGGGGGCCACTTGGATTCAAACCTGTAATCATCCGCGTGAACGAAAACGCGGATTTAGGGTATTTTTTGCAAGCAAAACAAGGATCCGCGCGGATCCCTGTTTAGGGTATCAAAACAGACCATTTTGGAATTTTGGGGTGCTTATTTCCATTGCAATCCTCTCTTTGGGTATACAAAAAAGATGACACTTGTAAAAATTCAAAATTTTATAAATTCCTTTGAAAATCATTCCTCCAATTTCATAACAGGCCTACGTCCTTGCTAAGGGTATATTTTTACATCAACGTCCTTGCTTAGGGTATATTTTTACATCTAAAATCCGTGTTTAGGGTATATTTTGACAGCCTCAGTAAATTTTCGTCTCAGATGCATGTGTCAACGGCATATTTTATTGGTTTTCCTTTTCATAATATCATGACAATTATGGCAATAGACAACGTGAAAAAGACATCAGTCTAGCATGAATTAAAACAATATTTTCAAACATGTACGAAACCGTTTTGTCACATTTAATCATTCTCTATTGTCTATATGTGGCCCTAAAAAGGACCGGTTTTGTAGGATTCTAGGAAGTTACAACTCTTCAGCAACTTGCTGACCCTTTTCACCTAGAAGAGGGAGCCTGTCATAGAAGACAAAGCAAGATACGAGAATCTTCTGCATCTGTGGAACCGTAAGACCTTGCTTTGGACTTCTAAAGGGAATGCATTCTGGCCACCACATGGGCTTCCACTTTTCATCCCCCCAATGTGGCTTAGCATCGACATGTGCATACCTAACCATACAAGGTATTCGCCAACGCAGTTGCGAAACCGTCCACCACTGAACGTTACTGAGATCATGTAAATATACCCGTCTTGGTAACTCTTCATGAATGTCATGAATTTTTCGGAGTTCTTCCTTGTCCGTTTTCTGCGTGTACTCTTCAGCATATGTTCTTGGCCCCCTAGCTCGCATCATCCTCTCACCAGTATACTTGTCGCGGAACTTTCCGCATATGAACAAACATTCCCCTGTTTTGGTCTCATACCGTTCAAGTGCACGCAACACCACCTCGAAGGCATCCTTATCGAACTGTTTCATCGCCATGCTTAGACAATTATGAATGCCCAATGAATTTGTTTTCCATATTTATCCCCTGATGCATGTACCGGATGCGAGTGAAAACAATAGGTTATTGTACTGCTTCCTGTCATTACTATAGATCCTAATTAGCACCTCTGCTGTCACACAAAACGTTTTGGTAATGTATGCTAACCATCAAATGCACTTATGTATCATAAATTAAAAAAAACAAAACAATAAGACCACGTTTCTACAGATCCCGGTGTAGCAGGAATGTAAGTCCCCCATTCTTACTGCCCGGGTTGTACAGTAAAGTATAGATTAACAACTCTCACGCAACATTAGTAGTTTCACGCTTTGCACCGTTATGGTCTATGGAAGGCGGACTTCCATTTCAGGGGGACTAATATTCCTTTCACACCGGGTTTCACACCGGCTACAGATAAACTTTATGAGGTTGTTTTATTGCACTCTCTAAATATAAAAAGAGTGAAAAAACGAGTGAATGTTAATTCACTCGAAAAAGAGTGAAAACCACTCAAAAACAGCTGTTATCCACTCGAAAAAGAGAGAAATGAGAAAAAAAGTGAGAACTTTCACTCGAAAAAGAGTGAAAAAAGAGTGAGAGTGAACACGAGTGAACACCACTCGAAAATGTATTGTCCTCCGTTTAACTCTTTAAAGAGTGGACATTCACTCGCTGAGAGTGACCTTCACTCCTTTTCGAGTGAATATTTAGTAGAACGAGTAAAATTGTGGAATATTCACTCGAAAAAGAGTGACGTTCACTCTCAGCGAGTGAATGTCCTCTCTTTAAAGAGTTAAACGGAGGACAATACATTTTCGAGTGGTGTTCACTCGTGTTCACTCTCACTCTTTTTTCACTCTTTTTCGAGTGAAAGTTCTCACTTTTTTCTCATTTTGTTATCAGTGGATAACAGCTGTTTTTGAGTGGTTTTCACTCTTTTTCGAGTGAATTGACATTCACTCGTTTTTTCACTCTTTTTACATTTAGAGAGTGGATCTTTAGTCAGATAGAGGCGATAACGGCACATAAATAAGACACTTCTTCATTATCAATGCAGTGATTTAAGTCATGCGATCGTTGTCCGATTGAAGTTCACATTAGTGGGGCACGGTGGGGCAGGTTGGCCCTCGGGGCGGGTTGGCCCACCTTGTGTTTCTGCTCACGTGACCTTGGGAGAAATATGTAACTAGTGATTTTTGGTTATGCATAAAGTATCAAATATACCATAAAATATACAAGACCGAACTGTTCTCTTTGTGTGAGTTATCAGTAAAACGAGTTTTTGAGTTGCCTTGGTAATCTTCTTGAGCAAAAGTAATTTTGTACTAGTGTCAAAATATTACTTCGCTGGTTCAAGTTATTATTATTGATTACGAGGCCGGTATGGACGTGAAATCACTACTTAAGTCTCATGTATAAACTAGATACTCTATTACATATGTACGCCAAAAATGGTATTATTCTGATATGTGTAGGTAGGTAAAAAGTTGCACTAAAGATACCGTTGGCAAAAATGGCACCCATTTAGGAACTGTAGCCTTAAGTCATGTGATCGTTGTCCGATTGAAGTTCACATTAGGGGACGGTGGGGCAGGTTGGCCCTGTGGCGAATTTGCCCAAGATGGTATGGTAACTTACTCAAGACTCGAGCACAATAACATGTATGACGTTTTAACACGATTTTAATTCTAAACAAGTAAATAGATGCGTATAACAAGACGCAAGAAGTCTTTCACAAGACAAATAGGAAATATGTGGCATATATTGCATGCAGATAACTGTAGGTCACAATGTATCTTTTTAAAAGA
>JXSR01S002643.1:32578-50015 GCA_000969725.1 Ophiothrix spiculata
ATTAATCTATAAATGTGTTATTTTCAATGAAATTCCAGATATTAATGAGTGTAACTCCCAGCCTTGTCTAAATGGAGGCCAGTGTGTCGATGGCATCAACTCCTACCAATGTACTTGTACTGGAGGATGGGAAGGTCAAGTGTGCGCACTGAGTGAGTATGAACTAGGCATTATTTAGTATATCAATGAGTGCAACTCTCAGCACCTTTCTGAACGGAGGCCAGTGTTTTGATGGCATCAACTCGATCCTACACATGTACCTGCTCTGGAGGATGGGAAGGTCCTGTCTGCGCACTAAATGAGTATAAATCATGGATTATGTAAGGTGTGAATTGACTGCTCAATGGAAGTAAGAAAAACCTTCCCGAGTTACCCAAGACCTTGAGACAATCAGCCTATTTTCCAGATGCATATCTTTGGAAATATATAGATGACCATCATTAATCATGGGTTTAGATCAAATGTAGCATTTCTAATGCATAATTAGATTTAATGAAACAATTATATTGAAAATTGTGTACATGCTACTCACTTCCCTTAATCATGTCATGTATACTCAAGAGGGATATACTATTTAATGGGACAATATTGCAAACATTCAAAATTATGTAAACAAAATGAAAAAAAAGATTTTAAAAACATTATAGAAATTTTTAGATTAGCACCCTCGCTTTCACCGAAATGTGATCTCTTTGATGAGAGGGAACTGTTTGAGTAATTACCAAAAGTTGAAATAAAGGTAACACATTTTAAGCTGAATTCATACTTAAAGCGCAATTCGTTGCGTTTCCAATAATGTTCACCTTAAACGGCACCGCAAATGAATTCACACTCAAAACACAAACGGACGGCGGCAGCCAATGACATGAAAACGCAATGAAAAGTTCAGCTATTCTCAACTCGATTTGCGTTGCCGCAAGTGGTGTTGCGTTTTGATATCGATTGATCGGAACTGCTCAAAACTCCTATCTGCACATGCTCGGTGCGTTTGCGTCGAGTCTGAATTCAGCTTTATGCACACATGAATGTTTAGGACAGAGGTAGCACTATATTTAGGAGCTGCATAGTCCCAGTGTATAGTTTATAGTCTCAAATATTGGAGCATTATTGATCGTGCACTAATAAATTTATAGAGTTTACAACTTTCGAAAGAAAATGAACTAATAAATTAATTATCACTAACAATATTTTTCCATCTCTTGTTATTAGATGTTGATGAATGTTCAAGTGGACCTTGCATTAATGGACAGTGTGTAGACAGAGTCAATGAATACCGCTGTATATGCCAACCTGGCTGGACTGGACCTAACTGTGATCAGAGTGAGTCATTGTAGATTGGATTAATCATATCGTCATGTGAGGGCAAGAAAATCATATCGGCAATGGCTGCCCTACGTTATATTTATTTTACACCTTGTCAAAAGAATGTGAAAAATCTCTCAAAATGTTCCTGTCTTATGTCAGTGGTTCTTGAAATGGTTGACGATGTCACCTGAAGAACCATTTCAAGAACCACTGACCCAAGACTGGAGTGGAGGTCATGCAGTGTGCAATCCAAATTTATGACATAAGGCAGCTATTGCAGATACGACTTTCTTGCACTCACATGACGATATAAACATTTAAAAATGTAATAAACATGCATTAGTAGATCTATATATTGATAAATCAATGAGATGCTCAATGAGGATGTAGAAAATGTATTGCTTTAGCATTGATTGAAGACAGAATTTAAGAAAATCAAGAGAATTGAGGAAGTTTTCAATTTCGCTCTTGATACTGTTTTGACCAAGGAATTGATATAGATAGCTAGAAAGGTAAAAGTTCAGTAGACTTAAGCCTCATTCTTAAAACTCATTATGGAAAACTCAAATATTAGGATTATAAATAGTTTTCATACTTTTCAGACGTGAACAGGCCATCATTGTTTCCTTTTTTAAGATGAAAATGATTTAATTTGATGATGCAAGGTCCTTTCATTCAGTGAATAAAATGCACTGCATCACATGTGAACGCTTTTCAATTTGATTAAATATTTACTACCCTTTCAGTTTGTATTACATGACTGTGTAATCATAGACCTTTTCAAAATCCATTCGGCATTTTTTCAACCAATCACGTACAAGTCATTTATAATATGCATGATTAATTTTTTTGTAAACAAAATTTTCTGAAAATTCTCTCGCATTTTCAATGAAATAAAAGTGAAAACTAAATATAACCAGACCCATACATTATTAGATGCCCTTATTCTTAACAACTTTTGGCTGGTGGTACCATACGCTCACCGACACAAAGAGTGAAATTTCCATTTGAAATCATGGCCCATATTCATGAAACACCGCTAACTCTAGTTGGCTGCTAACTCTTTGTCTACCTGTCAAATTTTGACAGGTATACAATAGGTTAGTTGCCAACTAGAGTTAAGCTAGGATTCCTTTTATCCGTTTGCGATGCAGATGCGGTGCGATTTGCAATGAAAGGGTACTGGTAGTGGTATAATTTATAGCACACGATTGAATGGAGATGAATGGTATCAGGTTGAAAGCTGAGATTCAATTTTGTCATTTCAGCATCTTCTCTAATTGAAAAGTTTCCGCATGACAAAAACGCATTCAAAACGGATGAATCGCTCCAGGGACCGATTCAAATAAACGCATGGGTTTCCGGATAGCCACACCTCAAACGGACCGGATAAAAGGAATCACTCTCGTTGAAAACCATTATATCGATTCAAAACACACCGCTTGCGAAATGCACGCAGAATCACATTGAAAACGGACGGTCAAAATTGAATCTCAGCTTCAACTTAATCCTATTCAATCATATGCTTTAAATTATACTACTACTAGTACCCTCTCAGTGCAAAACGCACCACATCCGCATTGCAAACGGATAAAAGGAATCCTAGCTTTAGCGGTGTTTCATGAATATGGGCCCAGGTGATTAAGCTTTAGATTTCAAGTCACATCAGGGCGATCACACTAAAAGTGACTCGTTAGTGCTAACGCTAATTACAAGTTCAAATTTGTTAACTTGACTGTGGATGTAACATTCTGGGTATTGTGCTAGTGAGTCACTTTTTCTGTTGGCAATTGGGAATTCGGCTTCGGGATTTTCGGAAAGTCGTGTTTTGAAAAGGTCTATTGCATCTAGCTCTTTTCGTAGTGTGGCATTGAATGCCAAAGATGCATCAAAGACTTTTCACAAATTTGCTCCGTAAAGGCGTGTAAAAAGCAATTAACTTGTATCTTTATTTCAATCTTTATTAGATTTTGTGTGAACACAAGCTGTTACTTCATTTTTGAATAAAGATTAATAAATCTCCTTAGAATGAAGATTGGAAGGTGCAAATAGCGCTAGTGTCAATGTGTTGTGAGCCTGGGCAAACCACTATATCACACTTTCCTGGTAGACCCGGACACATTGGGGAGCTGTGTAGGGGGAATATCACAACTGAAGTGCTGATAGGTCTGCGCTTTTGATCATTGGCTGCAAATGGCCTAGTTTAAGACAATGTGATATGGTTCTGATGATTCCCTTGTTACAGAGTTGTAGTAATAATAATGGCCAGCGCTTTGTATCCACCGGAGGAGGCGCAATATAAATGCTGGAATTATTATTATTGTAAAAATCAATTTGTGACTTTTTTCTATGAATGAAATCATTTTTCACTTTTAACATTCATGATTTTAATTTCTTTATCAAAAACTTGTTTGAATATTCCAGATATTGATGAGTGTGCTTCAGGACCATGTCAAAACGGTGGTACTTGCCAGGATGGCATCAACAGATACATGTGTATTTGTGCTCCTGGGTGGACCGGTACAATTTGTCAACAAAGTAAGTACGAAAAGGCAGGTGATTTACGGTGCATAATGCTTTCCTGCCTTAGTGATTATATGCTATTGACAGACACATATGTATTTTTCCACCAGGGGTGGAATGGAACTATCTGAGTAAGTCAACAAATATATATAGGTGATTTATAGTGCACGATGCCTCCCTGTCTTTAGAATTCCACTTGGTCACAGCTTTATGTTAATGTGTAATGGTCACTGTGCCTCTACATTCAACATTTAAGCCTTATCTCGACGTCTTACGACAATCTCTTGTGATGGTGAACTATATCAACCCACATTTAAATCATTGCATCAAGGATCAAGCTCCCTTAGTTTTATGCAGGTTTTCACAAGCCAATAAGCAGTTTTTTTTCCTTGTTGTAAGCCATTTTTTGCACTGAACCTTTACCACCACTGTGACTCGAACCTAAGACCATCTGCATTTACAAATAGAATTATGCAACAAGTTATTATGATATGAATTCTGTAAAAGTGCATATTTATATCGCTATCTGTGTTTGTTTTCCAGATATCAACGAATGTTCCAGTCAGCCATGTTTGAATGGAGGCCAGTGTGAAGATTTAGTCAATGCCTACAGATGTAGATGCCCATCAGGATGGGAGGGCACCAATTGTGAAATCAGTAAGTTTATGAGTTGGCCATGTTTCAAACCCTCTCCCCCTCCAAATAGTCCATGGTTTTAACCAGAAATTTCTATGAAGATTGAGTTTGTAGTCCATACACTTCTGGAACCTGGGTTTGATATCTTAACTCAGCTTGCTGTGCTATATGTGAGATTGGTTACTATTCTAGATACTTATGTTTCTCCTGCATTTTAAGTCAAACTTATTCCCTATAGTCCAAAAGTCCCTATATTTCAAAGACACCAGTGGAAATAAACCTCATGGTGGATTTCTTGGGTTATTATATGTATGTCATCCTCTCTGGCTAGTAACCTCACTATCAGGTCAAGACAAATCTTTGATGAGGCTTAATGATATATGCCAGAGTATCCAAGCTTTTCCAATATGTGGCACTTGATTCTTGGTTGGTAATCCTCCATAGGACTCCTTGTGGAAGTTTTGACAGGAGGTGGGTGGTCATGGGGGAAATTAGTTCATGAGGATGCTCTGTTTGAAGGAACTAGGAAGTTGTGCTCAATACTTTAACTTTCCCCAAAACTTTTATTTACCAATACTTTAATGCTCCCCCAAAAAGTGTATTTGATGCTAAACCATGGTAATCTCTTTCACTAAGGTATCACTTCAAACCTCAACCAGGGTTTGATGTCCAGAACCACTGGTTCTGGCCGGTTGCTATTATTCTGAAAAAAATAGGTAGCCAGAACTGGCGGTTCTGGGGTCGGCCAGTCGACAGTTGAGTATTGAACCTAACTGTATAAACGTGTTTTAACAATTTTGTCTTGTCTCTATCTTCCATGCAGACATCAATGAGTGCCAAGTTGGTCCATGTCTCAATGGTAACTGTGTAGATCTCATCAATGACTTCAGATGTAATTGTAACAGCGGCTATTCTGGAAGACTATGTGAACTTAGTAAGTGTAGAAAAATACTGGGGATTTATAGTGCACTATGCCTCCCAGATTTGTTATTCCACTCGGCCTATGTTTAGGAATAATTCATTATCAATGACTTCAGGTGTAATTGTAACAGCAGCTATTCTGGAAGACTATGTGAACTCAGTAAGTGTATAGAAAATACTGGGGATTTATAGTGATTTATAGTGCACTATGCCTACCAGATTGTCTCAATGGTAACTGTGTAGATCTGATCAATGACTTCAGGTGTAGTTGTAACAGCGGCTATTCTGGAAGACTATGTGAACTCAGTAAGTTTATAAAAAATACTGGGGATTTGTTCGAACTTGAGACCTTCCCCACCGCAAGCGAGCACCGTACTGTTTGAGCTAATTTGACTGCTATATACTGGACAAAAGTTGTTGATATATATAGAAATAATTCATTGGTAGAATTAGATAAGTGTGGCTGAGCATATATACCAGTTGTTATGTTTAGGAATAATTCATTATCAATGACTTCAGGTGTAATTGTAACAGCGGCTATTCTGGAAGACTATGTGAACACTTAGTGTATACTGGACGAGAGTTGTTGAGTTAGAGAATAAAAGATAAGATTTATTGTTTTGCCTGTCATCTATCGTCTCATAATGGATGGGCGTACATTATTTTGAGTAATGGGTGCCCCTGCAGGGGGTGCCCATTACGAAAAAATAATGTACGCCCATCCATTATGAGAGGATAGATGACAGGCAAAACAATAAATCGCCATCCTTTATTCTCATTCTTAGTCACAAATTTGAGTCATTTATAAACCAAAAACGATGACAATTATTGCCAAACACTATGAACATTATCATTGGAAAAACGTACACCCCTATTCAAACATGAAATATTCCAAACCCAGTAAAGCTGTTCGCGCCGGAGGTGTGCGTATACCTGCATCGCGCCGTGATTTTGAACGCGCGGCTCCACTGCGTTTCACGCTGAACGCACTGTCATCTATCGTCTCATAATGGATGGCAAAAAATTCCTTATTAGGAAGTGAAATCGCACTCAGTGACTAAGAATTGTTGATAAACGCTTTGATCTTTTTGAAAAGTGCAATATTAAAATCTATTTCTAAAAAAATCTTATTTTTATTTTCAGATATTGATGAGTGTAGTTCTCAGCCATGTCGAAACGGCGGTGAATGCGTCGATGAAATCAGTAGCTATACGTGTGTCTGCCCTATAGGGTACACTGGAACCAACTGTGAAAGAAGTAAGTTGGAATTCATTAGGAATGGAACCCCAGATCTCAGCAATGTTGTAACGGCGTTGAATCATACTTTCCAACTGTTCCTATTTAAGAGGAACGGTCCTGTTTTTGGCATTAGAAAAAGGTAATTTTTACCAATCCGTTCCTCTTTTTGTAAAACTCACCCTATAGTAAAGTATAGGAAAATGGGAAATGTTCCTCTTTTTGGACAAAAATGTGCCAGTGTGTCCCTCTTTCCAGTTTTCAAATGTTGGCAAGTATGGTTGAATGCGTAGATGGAATCAGTAGCTACACACGTGTCTGTATTATGGGGTACAATGGAACCAACTGTAGTGAATGAATTAAGTCAGAATTACTTGGGAATGGAAACCGGGATCTCATGGGTTTTTTTTTATCAAACTAATGCTTTAGCAACTGAGTTTAGTTTGGTTGGCAAATAAGAAGTGATACTGTGATGAAATGAGCTCTTTCATGAAAGTTCATCTGTGTTGGTATAAATCATGATTTAGATTTAAACTTTAGATCCAACACAAGAAATAGTTACCTTCTGAATTTTCAGGTGGAACTCCATCTTTCAGTGGTGTTGGTAGACTGTATTAGGAATCAATCTTTTTGACCGTTTGACCTAATAACAGCCTTGTAGACTCCTGAAAATGAGCTCTTTATTAATCTGGTGCATATAATTGCTAAATATGGAACTGGGAAATGAACATACACACATAAGTGCTGGGGAGGGAGGTCGGGTATCAAACTTACAAACAACTAAAAGCAAACAGATAAACATATGTATGAAGATGCAATAGATGGGAATTATGTACAATACTGAACAATGGATACATAAACCTTTTACTCACATTTCTTAAAAATGTGCAATTCTATGAAAATGATTTCCATTACTAATCATTTTCTCATTGTGCTTTTCTTCAGACATTGATGATTGTGCAACTCAACCCTGTCAAAATGGTGGTATCTGTACTGACAAAGTCAACGGCTACCAGTGTAGCTGTGCAGATGGTTTTACAGGCCAAAACTGTGAAATTGGTAAGTATACAAGGTATTCCGCAAGGGCCAGTACATTACATAGGTCCAACAGATTTATTGGTTATACTTGCCAGACTCTACTCCTTAGAATCTGCATGTCAAAAATGGGATTTTTCCCTCAAATTTGAGCCCAGAACCTCTTGCACCCCAATTCCACATTCATACCCTGGTCACATAACCTTGCGGCGAGGTTACGACGTGTTTACGGCGTCATACTGGGTAGAATTCAGTGGACACCGATGAGTGTGCATCTCAGCCATTTCGCAACGTAGGCAACTCTGCCGATCAATCATAGCATGATTTATCACATTATATCCATATTCTCAGTTCTGACATAGTGTCTATTTTGTTTTATCCCTAGATATTGATGAGTGTGCGTCTCAGCCATGTCGTAATGGAGGCAACTGTATTGACCAAGTCAACGGATACACCTGTCAATGTACACAAGGATGGGGTGGCACGTACTGCGAAGAAAGTAAGTATTTCATATCAATTTGGTGACGGGGGACGGGTTGGCACAGCGTTTCTGCCCTCGCCTTTCACCACTGCGGCCCGGGTTCGATTTCCGGTCGGACCTAGGTTGTACGTGAATTTCGTTGTTGATCCATACTCGTCCTCGCAGATTCTTTTCAAGCACTTTGGTTTCCTCCTGTATCTAAAATCAAAATTTCTTTCCAATATTCTGTCTTTCACACTACAGTGGTATCCCTTGAATTTAATGCATTTGCACTATTGGGATTAGCCTGGCTTTCAGCTGAATATTATAAATAATAAATAAAACAATATAGGCAGTGAACATATGTAATCACTATTAAGACTGAGTGTGTTGACTTGGTAGATGCGCATGCGACTGCTAGTTATAGGTCACCAGCTATGTTAATAAAATACTTTCTGGGAACTATTTTTTTTTTCTAGTCAGATTAAGTCTCCAACACATCCCCATCAAATCATAATTCGAATATCCTCATTAGAGAAAAGTATTAAATGACTTCTCCATTAAAAATGAAAAAAATACAACCTAAACAAGCATTCCTGTTGTTAGTTATTACATTACAGAGAATTAAGAATAATTGCATAATGCTTATGAATTATTACATCAATACCCATGAATAATTGCATCAATCCTGTGGAATAATTACATACTTATAAATAATATCATCATTCATTTTGAATGATTGCATCATACCCATGAACGGTTGCATCAATACTGCTGAATGATTGACCAATTACATCAATACCCATGAATGATTGCATCAATCCTGTGGATAATTACATCATACCCATAAATTATGACATCATTCTTGTGAATGATTGCATCATCCTGTGAATGATTACATCATATCCATGAGTGATTGCATCATTCCTGTGAATGATTACATTATATCCATGAGTGATTGCATCATTCCTCTGAATGATTACATCATATCCATGAGTGATTGCATCATTCCTCTGAATGATTACATCAATCCTGTGAATGATTACATCATACCCATAAATTATTGCATCATTCCTGTAATTGAATGTATCATACCATGGATGATTGCATCATACCCATGAACGATTGCATCATTCCTGTGATTCCTGTGATTGCATCATACCCATAAATGATTACATCATACCATGGACGATTGCATCATACCATAGATGATTGCATCATTCCTATTGATATATGAATGATTGTGCAATTCATATTGAGTGACTGCATTGTTTATTTCACATTGTTTTAATATCAACATTATTATTTTTATGCTTTAATCAACATACCTTATATCTATGTACTTTAATTCCAGATATTTCGTGCCAATCAAATCCATGTTTGAATAATGGTGATTGTATTACTGGTGTTGTTGGATATTTCTGTGAATGTGCCCCAGGATTCACTGGTGTCAACTGTGAATTAAGTAAGTTTAGCCAAAAAAGTCTTTGCAATTCCTTCTTGTTTCTTAATTGTTTCGTTTTGCATCTGTGATCTCAGATGGATTTATATGAGGCTTTAGTTAAAAGTAGATTTATCATGAGACTGGCTACCCTGGTCACATAACCTTGCGGTGAAGTTACGATGTGTTTACAGTGTCATACAGGGTAGAAATTCAGCGGACACTGACCGGACGAATCGTTCGGTTACCGGAGGGTGTCCGTGCGGAGACCAGGCGGTGTCTGTGAGCCAAAGAGACACTGAAAGCATGTCACAAGAATTTAACTAAGATTACAATTTAGTAAAAACCATGTTATGGTCCAATAACAACCGGCAGCCGACCTGTTGCTGACCAGGCAATGCAAGATTTCACCAATGTCATACTAGTGTTTCCGTGTTGCTGTTTCCTTCTGATCTCTAAACACTGGTCAGCGACCGGTGGTTGTATGACCATAGCAAGTTGAAAATGGATTTTAAGCAAAATGAAAAGAGTTTTGTAAAACTAGGATCCCTAGATTACAAATGAAAAATAATTGAGGAATCAAGTTGAAGGGTGAGCTTTCAAATTCTACCCAGTACCATCCTCATAGCAATATTTAATCGCCAAAGATGAGCAGGTGTTTGAATTGTAAGGCATAAAATTTATTTTCAACAATAGGCTAAATTAGCTACTTTGATGGTTTCAAGTGTTGCAATATTTGATAAGTCAATGCCATTTTCAATTATTTAAAAATGTCCCTTTACAAAATTCACAAATTGTTTATGCCTTATTGAACAACAAAACAATTTGTATGACTATAATTCTTGCATCTTATTTTTTTCCGTTTGGTTGAATTTCAGATATTATGGAATGTGGAAGCGCTCCATGCCAGAACGGAGGACAATGCGTCGATGATGTCAATGGATTTGCATGTGTGTGTACCCCAGATTGGACTGGAAACTTGTGTGAAACTTGTAAGTCATTTAAAGTGCTGAGGTAAAGGTATCATCTTGTGATTATTGGGATAAGACTGTAGTGGGTGGAAACTTATTTGGAACACCTAAGTTGCATAAATTGGAAAGGTAGAAGAAATATTTCTACAATAGTTTGATCAGTTGGGGATATTGTAGTGAGTTACTCCTAGACTAGGTTAGGCATGGCTAGGCCTAGGGTAGACTAGGCTAGATTAGGCCTTGGTTAAGCTAGGCTCTAATAAGCTTTTCAAATTTGCCTGTTTTTACAAGGCTACTCCTAGATTAGGGTGTCTTAGTATTGTAGACATTATACAGAGATTCAGATAACCATTCTACTCTACTTCAAATCATTTTTTGGCCAAAAATGACACTTGAGTCCAGATTATCTTTGTCATTGTCAAAAAGTATTCATTCTAACTCCTATGGGCATTATTACTCTTTGATCACCATAAATGGCTTTGCACGTAGCCCTCATCACTTATAAGCATTTTCGCTCGATTTGTCCTCCCCCCAAAAAGACACTTTGATTTCAGATTTTTGTGGCCAACTGTTTTGATGCCTGTTTACAAACATAGCAATGTTAGGAATGGACTCAGAAGAGGTCCCTCTTGATATATCCTACAAGAGGCGTTGGGAAAAATATAAAAGTGGTATGGCCCTTGGTAAAAGTGGCTGTGGCCCCTTAGTTGTCAAAAATTAAGAACCATCTAAACTCCAAAAACAACAGTTACTGAAAGGAATTTGTACAGTATTATGTGTGGTCTTCTTTCTATACCAGGACTATGATAAAGCGTCAAATTAAATTACATTTTTTCTTCTTTTATTTGTTCTCTTTTCTGACTATAAACATGGTGCGGTTAAAGCCCAAATGGCCTGCACGGTTCCGACGCCCCTGATCTTACACACATCATTGGTCAACTAAAGCTCCGATTTCAAATAAGATAATCTTTGATTGTGATTTGACTCTATATTCTATTCTGTTTTTCCCTTCATTTTAGCACTTAATGCATGTAGATGGGCACCCTGTCAAAATGGGGCGCAGTGTGTCAACCAAGGCACAGACTACTCATGTATGTGTACAGCGGGTTGGACAGGCAAAGACTGTGATATTGGTAAGTTTATATGTGACTGTCCATCACAAACCTTCTGTAAAGTTATTACCCTGTCAAAATGGGGCACGGTGTGTGAACCAAGGCACAGACTACTCATGTATGTGTACACTGTACAGTAGGGTACACAGGCAAAGACTGTGATATTGGTAAGTATATATGTGACTGTCCATCGCAAACCTTCTGTAAAGTTAGTACCCTGTCAAAATTGGGCTCAGTGTGTGAACCAAGACACAGACTACTCATGTATGTGTACAGCAGGATACACAGGCAAAGACTTTGATATTGGTAAGTTTATATGACTGTCCACTTCAAACCTTCTGCAAAGTCAGTACCCTGTCAAAATGGGGCTCAGTGTGTGAACCAAGGCACAGACTACTCATGTATGTGTACAACGGGTTACACAGGAAAAGACTGTGATATATGTGACTGTCCATCGCAAACCTTCTATAAAGTCAGCACCTGGTCGAAACCAGCAAAAATCCTTTTAAGGTTGGTTTTTTGAGTCCATTCCAAATCCATGGAAATTGTTGCTTTGTAGGGGACATTTCCCCTTTAAATACAAGTGCCTTATAAGTTTTATCCAATCTGGGTGTCTTTGTTCGTGTAGATTCTTGTAGGTGATTAAATTGCAATCTTTCTGTCACTGCTTCCTTAACCATATTTCACTAATAAAGCAACCAAATTGTGACCAATTTTTCCAACCAAATGTTTTTCTTTTCAGACATCAATGAGTGCTCTAGCTTGCCATGTCAAAATGGAGGACAATGTGAAAATCTTGTAGGATCCTATAGATGTACTTGTTTAGAGCCATATGCTGGAATCAACTGTATGGATAGTAAGTAATCCTACACAATCAATCAATCAATCAATACTGTACTTGCATGACATGCATACCCCATGAAGGAGACCATTCGTACAGGGGATCAACAGCTTAACCAAAGTTTTACCAAGAATATAGTTTCTTGCCCAGGGAAACAAAGAGAGGAAAACCGCCTCAAACTGCTGGGCCACGCTCCCCTCTACTTAGTGAAGGTTCATTTGATGGTGCTAAAGCAGATTTGAGATTTTACAAAAATAAATTTCCTGATGCTCTCGCATTATGCAAGATATCAACCAAAATGGCTGCCAAAATACTTTATTTTCATAAATCCATATACTTGAAATACTATATAACTGGCTTATCTGGTTTAGGTATTTTCTTACATTTTTTAAAAACATTTTTCTTGATTTTCACTTTTTTGTAAAAAAGTATACACTTTCATGCTTTGAGATTGTAAGGCACCAAGGACAACTATTTCTGTAACAGTGAAAGGAATCATTTTCCTACATATCTTTGAATCTGTTTGTTTGTTTACCTCGGTTGGTCCGTGACGGACACATGCCATTAGATCCATGATGAACTCATGGTCTCTTCCAAGCTCATACAAAAGTACCAACCTGGATAGCCAGAAATGGCTAATCTATGCATGCTGGCCAATGCATCTTTGAAAAGATGCCGAAAATAGAAAAGATAGCAAGAAAAAGAGAAAGAGAAAGATGGCCACACCCTACACAATTGTACAATTTACTCTCAGCCCTTACTTCGTTAGAAAAGAAATCAATAATTCTAATCTCATGCCCCGATGCAAAGGCTTGTTAACACTTTGTTTCTTCTATTCATTTCAGTTGAGAAATGCCAGAGCCTTGAAGGCGTATGGTACAATGAATGTAATGACATGATCTCAGTGACCAGGACATCAACAGGAATGGTGCTAGGACAGTATTCAACCTTTGAAGATCGTAGTGCGGGATATCATCAATTCAGTAAGTCAGTTAAACATTTCCTGAGGGCAAAACACTTTGACAAAGTAAACACAAATATAGGGTAGGGGTTGCATTTACAAACAATGGGGCCCTGCAATCTGGAACTTTGTTTACAGGGCCCCATTACAAACAATGGGGCCCTGTAATCTGGACTTCTGTTTACACTGTCTAATAAACTGTTGTTTGTCCAATAAATATATTCAATGGACACCAGATTTGCTTCCAAGGATTTGTTGGTTTTTTTTTTATGGGGGTTGGGTGAGGGAGGTAAACAAAACATACTGATTGTTTTATATTGAACACCAATTATTTTCATGATATACTATTTTGCTTGTTTCCATAATTATACTTATTTGTTTCGTGATTGTCATATATTTTTCCATCTAGTTCCAACTGTCATGGTCGGTTATTCCAGCAACAACAATGAGCACCCAACATTCGGTTTCACAGTGGTCCAGAACAACGGCGACTCCATTCAGAGTTGGACCGGCCAGTGCCATTACTGCGATGGAGAAGAAGTTTTATATACAACCTGGATCCGTTCCGACCAAGTCAACCATTGCTGGGAGATGAAATATACTAACAGGTAAAGTACTAGGCTATATAGTTTTTTTAAATCATTGATAATGGCAATCAGAATAGGACTCCTATGGAAATTCCTATTTAAAAAATTGAGCCCTTATAAAAATGTTAGCTTCTCTTTGATGCTGACACCAAAAAATATAACTCACATTTTTCTTATAATCCATGTGATTTTTTTTGTAAATGAAACATGTTCTGTTTGATTTAGGCCTGGGGGGACAGAAGGGTGAATCAGGTGACACCGTTTAGGGTATCTAAAGCAGCCATTTTCAAGAAATAGGGTACTTTTTCAAATCCTAGTGTTAAAACGGTAATGGTGAAATCTCCATTTCAGGTGTGAATATGGGAAAAAGGGTATATTTGGCTTATTTGGGCTTCAGAAAAAATCACCCTTTTGGAGGTGTTTTGAAAAACTGAAAAATGTTACCATTTTGTCCAATGCTTCAAATCGTGGTTTGTAACATTCTCTTATGGCATAATATATGTATATTATCATGAATGCTAATGATTATTTTTGATGTCTTTATCTTTTGCAGAGTTGGCCAAGACAAATGGACTCGTTATGAACAGAGTCCTGCACCAAAGTACAGTAGCGATAGCAACAATGAATGAGGACTATAGCCCCACCACCATGGAAAACAGCCTGAGATACTTCAAAATGGGTTCAGCCAAAAATGGATTTATTTCATATTTATCAGACTTCACTATTTGACAATGTCAACTTCGACTGATGTAAAATGTTTTTTTTAAGTATTTTGGTTCGAAGTTAATGTAGGTCTTTTTGAAATCTAAATATATAAAAAAAGGACATATTCGAATCTTTAAATATTGCTTTTGATTGAAAATTAAAGCAAGTCTTTTGAAAACCAAATAGATAAGAGTAGGGGTGAGATACACTTAAATCCTGAAATTGCTTTGGCAAATTTAAGATGTTTGTTTTAACCCTTTAGAATAGTGTGCCGGCCATTCTTTTTAAAATCTTCCTGCATTGGCAAAATTCAAACCTGAATTTCACTGTTTTTTCCCGATTCCCTCTTTACTCTCTACACTATTTGAGAACTTAGTATCCCTGAGATTTGTTTACCAGATTTTAGGCCACACCAAAAATATTCATGCTATCTCTTGGTGACCATTTTGAATGGAAAGGGATGAAATTTATCTTATTTTTGGTCTACATTTTTCTGATTTGATGTTAATTATTTATGTCAAGTCATTTTAATGAAAAGTTGGACTTACAACTAGTTTTGCTGTAGTCATAGTCAGTATTTGTTTTATAGCCTAACATTTGAGATGCTCAGTCTGATCATATCAAATTTTGCAAGATTTAAGATTTTGATACCAAAATATTACACATATTGTGACCGTCCATCGCAAACGAGCTGTAAATGCAGCAAACTTCATTTTGTGTTACAGGTGAAAATACATGTCAAGGATGTAATTTTCCAAAATTGATTTTTTGACAGATTCACAATCCTTGTGCTTACTTCAAAGCAAAGTTGCATTTCAAGAAAATGATCGAGTATATATAATATAAAAGTCAAAAAATCATATCATGTAGCTTAAAACTTTTGAAATAAATCCATTTTACATTACCCTGTTTTATTTACAAGTTAAGATGAGAGTTTTGTATGCACTTTTTGTACCTTATTATTTGTGTTTGTGTGTGTTGAAATGTGCATATCTGTAATCTAGTTTTGGATTGAATTTATTCCAAAAACAAAATCAGTACTATTAGATAAGCTATGCAAATCCACAGATAGCTTTATTGAATTAAAGGAGCATGGTCCGATTAAACAACTTTTTTTCAAACTTTTTGAGATTTTGGTACCAAAATATTGCTTATATTTTTCACATAACCCATGTTAAATTTCACGGCTGAGTTATGTTACATTTGGGCGATATATATGAAAATATGTCTTGTCTAATTATGGTTACCATAATTAATTCTATACAGTAACGTATAGGAAGCTCTGAACTTCAAAGCTGCCCATAAAATTAAAACCGTTTGACCGATTCAGCTGAAATTTGTAATTTAGACCTCTTGAGGGGTCATCTTTCATATGACATTGAAAAATAGGACCAAGCTCCTTTAAGTTTTCATTTTTTTAATGAAGTACAAAGTGTCTTAAAGTGATTTATGCACAGAAAAACTTTATTTTATTAGATTATAAGCAATTTTATAGCACACAAGAATAGGCGATGATAATTTTATTGCATTAATACTATGCAATAGGCATGCTACGCATTCGTTTGTGTGATTTTGGGCCTATATTATGGTCCAAGACCATATAAAACAGAAGCATATTTAACAGTGTACATGTAAATTTTGCTCCAGAAGTATTTTGACTTGTAATCGTTCATGGATATTTTTGACAAACATTCTCCAGAAGCATAACTTTGAAAACATGCTCTAAGAGCATGTTTGAATGCTCCTGGTGCATATTCTCTTAATTGAAAATTTACGAGTCAATTATGCTAGTGTGCCATACAATATGGTCTTAAACCATATTATTGGGCCAAATCTGCACAAAATAGCCATCATAAATTTACCTTCTCAAGCACATTTTTCTCACTTCTATTTAAAAAGAAAGTGGATTTCTCGCAGGTTATAAGTTATTTTGAGACACTGTGTATAAGCTATATTTGTTTTAGAGTTTGTAGTGCGTTATGGGGTGCGGTTGTCAGTATTCAGCATTATTATGTGATCAATTTTGAACACAGTCCTCTATGTTAGCAAGCAAAGTTTAGTGTAAAAAATCCATAGATTAAAAGTCTGTGCTTATCTATATTGAATTTGTTCCCTTAGACATTGACAGAGTTTTATGTACATCATAGCTTTATTTTCAGTCATAAGCTTAACTATTTGATGATGATAGCAATAGCTTATTTTTTTACTTTTTCAATCAGTAATATATATTGTATCGTTACTATGGCCAATCAAGTGGTTCCATTGTAAATATAATCCATATATTATAAGATGGTGCTTATGTATGGAGAGATTTTGTTCAATATTGGGGCAAACTACACGAGATCTTGGAATGTACATCCATATAGATTCCTGGGATGTATATCCATGTACATTCAACTCAATACATTGGTGCACCTCACACAGTGCGTGTGCATCAAGTTGACATGCAACTTGGTAGTATAGGCGCAAACACATATGTGCAGTTGAATACGCCTCATGAATCCACATCTGATTGATGCGTTATTGTGAAGAATCAATCTCAACTACTGGAATGTACATGGATGTATATTGTGAAGAATCAATCTCAACTACTGGAATGTACATCAATGTACATGGATGTACATTGTGAAGAATCAATCTCAACTACTGGAATGTACATCAACGTACATGGATGTACATTGTGAAGAATCAATCTCAACTACT
>JXSR01S002645.1:0-12271 GCA_000969725.1 Ophiothrix spiculata
ATTTTTTTAACTATATCACAAAAATTTGTTCCAATTTTTACAATGTCAGAAAAAACAAACATAGGTATCTATTTGCAACGATATTTTGATTAAGGCTTCATATTCCAAATCGATCATCTGAACAAATTTATTCATAATCTTCCTTGCAGAAATAATGAAGCAGGATTGCCCTAAATTCTAGAGCAAGTTAAGTATTGATGTGTTAGTTTATTTATACAAATAATTTCTGTTACCTCAGGAGATTCATATATAGGCCCTATATGTCACCATCCATGCCAAACCAGCCGTAAATGCCACCTCTTGTCATTTTCACTTTTTAAATATTTGCATAGACTATGCTTTAAGGATTAAAATGACACCTTAATGAACTTCACACAATTTCCAGAAGTCAAGTTATGGTCCGTCAAAGGTTGTCAGGGAGTAAAACGTATAACTTAGATAAACAGTCCGGGCAACGAACCTAATTAGGTTCGCGAACCTAATCAGGTTCGGTTGAACCAGATTTGGAACAAAAATTCCCACAATGCATTGCACTTATACATTTAAGCTCAAATTTTAAACCTAATTTTAACTATTATAAACACTAGTTTTTGATATTTTATCAACATATAATTGTTCTTAGTGAACAATGTTATATTTTTGGTTGAAAAAGTTTTAAAATAATTTGAATATTTAATTGATTACGTAATCTAATTAATTCTATTGTCTTAATTAACACATAACCTCAAGGCAGATATTTAAAAACTCACACCAGATTTTTAGGCAATATCTCAAAGGTTAAGAAAACGGCAAGAAAAGTTTATCCAAACCTCAAATAAACTCACCCGGGAACATAAACCCTCAAAAACACCAAATTCCGATCCAGATCTGGTTCGACCGAACCTAATCAGGTTCGCGAACCAAATTAGGTTCGTTGCCCGGACTGATAAACGCGTTCAAAGATCAGTAAGCCCTATATTTTCTGTTGATTGTCTTAAAACTATACAGATTTATTTTACCATGTTTACATTTCCTATCAAATTTCTTGAAATGAAACTTTGCTGGTATTTTGTATTAATCACAATTATTGTGAATCTGTCAAAAAATCAATTTCAGTCAATTACGTCCTTGACATGTATGTTCACCTGCAGCGTTAAATGAAGTTTCTGGCATTTACGGCTCATACGGGCTGGACAGCCACATATTACTTTATTTGTGATGATCACCCCGAAAAGGGAGACTTTGCACTTTTCATGAAACAGGTGAAAATAGGCCTCAAAAAATAAAGGAAATAATAAGAACTTCCAGCAGATTTTCTGTTGTAAAATTTGATCGCCTTGATCAATTTCAACAAGGAAGGTGTCATTTTTTTAGCTTAGAAAATGCCGCAACAGATGAAATGAAAAAAAAAAAATCAATATCTTCTGCAAAGTCCCCCCTTTTGGAGTGAGGCAGCACGTTTGTTTTGATATCAATAATAGGTTATCAGACCAATAATTATTTATTTGTAATGTAATGCCAACTGAAAATAAATCAACAATTTAATTAATGCACAACATCAACAACAAAAAAATTAGGATGTTGTAGGTAACTTCAAAAAATATGGATGTTGATAAACAACGATAAAGTAAACATAAAGGTGTGATCAAAATTAGACCAAATTGACGCTGATAATAAACATGATGAAAATGTTGAGAAGATTGGATCAAATTGATGCTGTTGATAAACATGCTAAAATCAAAATCGGACCAAATTTAATACTGAAAATAAACATGATGAAATTGTCATCAAAATTGGACCAGATTGACGCTGATAATAAACATGATAAAAATGAAATGAAAATTGAACCAAATTGACGCTGATAATCGACGTGATAAAAATGTCACCAAAATTGAACCAAATTTGACAGAAGTGATGGCTGTACCGAACATCACAACAATGACATTAAAATTGACAAAGGTAATAAACACTGACGAAAATGTTGTCAAAATCGGACCAAATTGATGCTGATAGAAATTTAAACCAAGTTGACGCTGTTAAAAACCGTAAACATATAAAAATGTCATAAAAATTGGACCAAAATGACGCTAATAATAAACATATAAAAATGTCACAAAATTGGACCAAATTGACGCTGATTTTAAACATGATAAAATTGTCATCAAAATCAGACAGAATTGATGATGATAATAAACATGATAAAAATGTTGTCAAAATTAGACTAAATTGACGTTGATAATAAGCATGATAAAATTACGGTCATCAAAATGGAACAAATTGATGCTGGTAATTAACATGGTAAAAATTTCGTCAAAATCGGACCAAATTGACACTGCCATAATAAACATGATAGAAATATCATAAAAATTGGACCAAAATGACACTGATAATAAACTTGTTAAAAATGTCATCAAAATCGTACCAAATTGACGCTGATAATAAACATGATATAAATGTCACGAAATTTGACCAAATTGACGCTGATAATAAACATGTTAAAAATGTCATTAAAATCAGACAGAATTGACGCTGATAATAAACATGACAAAAATGTCACAAAATTGGACCAAATTGACGCTGATAATAAACATGATAAAAATGTCACAAAATTGGACCAAATTGACGCTGATAATAAACATGATAAAAATGTCATAAAAATTGGACCAAATTGACGCTGATAATAAACATGATAAAAATGTCATCAAAATCAGACAGAATTGATGCTGATAATAAACATGACAAAAATGTCATAATCAGACCAAATTGACACTGCTAATAAACATGAAAAATTGTGTTTTGATAATAAACATGATAAAAAAGTCATCAAAATTGGACTAAATTACATTGATAGAAGACAAGAAAAATGCCATCCAAATTAACCAAATTGATGAGAGTAATGAAGATGATAAAAAGTGACATAAGAGCTGCTGATCTCAATTGGAACAACATGACATCTAAAAATATTTTGTCAACAAATAAATAGGTCAAGTTATCAAAGATAATGATGATATAAATGACATCAACATATGATCAAACTGACACTTATAAACCATGACGATAAATAGAACTGACATCAAATCCAGTACTAAATTCAAAAAGTGAATGATGTTATAAATGACATCGAAATTGGAGCAACAAAAACGAAAACAAAATTTGACCAAAACAGTTTGGATGTATAATGGAAATAATAAACATTAAAATGGCATCAAAATCAGATCAAATTGATCCCAATAATAATGTGATAAAAGTGACATTTAAAAAAAAAACAGACAAAAGAGATTATATTTAGATTTGGGACAATCTGACATTCCTTATGCTGTTTTCATACTCATGTAGTTTTTTAGCCAGGTGGTGGCGGACACGATAAATAGCATCCACTAGATTTAGGGACAAGGGATTTCTAAAACGCAAATTTAGGGTACGATTTACATGTATTTCACGTGACTCACGTATTGAAGAAAAAAATTCCAAAGATCATATTTTTACCTTTCCTCAAAAAAAAAAAAAAAAAAAACGAAAGTGTTCTTATAGAAATCAACATAATTATGTCATTCAAAATCCGCTGGGGTTCATGCGTGAACCCCACTTTTTATATATGTTATCATACTTTTTTACCGATTACGAAAATAATTTTAGTGATCATCCCGGAAGTAGTATTTTTCCACGAATCCCAACGGCTTCACGCCAGAGGCGGGTATAGGACATGACGTCACCGGAGATTGGCTACGATACGGTATACCATCCGGCAACCAGTAATAGTTGTCACGACCACCCTCCTCTGTTTTTAGCTTTGTTGCTGGGTGACGTATATTTTGGCAAAAACTTGTCGCTTCCGGTTGTCATAGCATCAAAGCTACATGTTGCTGATATCATCGATATCATCAAAATTTTGTCGCACGTCAAAATTTTTGTAGTCGAAGAATTCAACTTGCAAAGCAGCATGAAACAACAACCCTGCAAAGTTTCAAAACTGCAAAGCTACAAAAGTGTGAAACAAAAGTTTCGTCTCCTTGTTTCCTTGAGCAAGAAACTTTACTCTACTTGCTCCGTGGTCGGACAGTCACGTAAAGCCGTGGGTCCCCTGTACGAATAGACTCCTTTATGGGGTATGCATGTTATGCAAGTACTTGTATCATTGATTGATTGATTGATTGATTGATTGAAAACAAGCAACAGAGCTACAAAGCTGTAAAGCTACAACTAATATGAAAGCAGCATAAAGATATCACCAAAATGAGGTTAACATGACAAGGGCAATGATGACATAAGTAACAACACAGGGTTGGCTTTTAGCCGGCTAAAACTAGTTTTTGCCAGAAACGGTTAAAACCTGGTTAAAACCGGCAAATACTGGTTTTAACCGGCAAAAACTAGCAAAATTTCATTGACCATTATTCAAATCCGATTTACACATGTTCATAGCATAGACCTCGGAAATAATATTAATACAGAGTATATATATATATCGGTATATCAATTCCATCTATGTATGTTCCAGTATTAAAGTGGCAGGGGATTGGGTGGTGAAAAGTTCATTTTTCTTCTTTACTGTCATAAAGAAATAAGACTTCAAGCTGTAGTTTGCTTTTTATTTGACTGAAATCTGGCATTCCATTTAAAGGTTATGACTTGTCAAACATTTGCTAATTACGACAATTTTTATTCATAAATCGCTTCCTATAGAAAATACACGTATTTAATTTCTTGTGTTTTCCATTGTTTTTACCAAGCAATGTTAGCAATTTTTGGATGTTTTCCAAAATTATTAAAATTAATGGTGAGCCATCCATATTAAATTGATGTTGTTATCTAAATTGTATTTAATATTCTTCATTAACCCTAACCCTGAAATGAGAGGTGCTCCGTTTTCTAGCCTAAGTCCAACTACGTCACAGTAGAAAAAAAGCATGTTTTGACCGGGATTCGAACCCATGACCTCTGACTTCCCAAGCGAGGCACACCACTAGCAGGCCACCACGGGGCTGCTGCCCGGGCAGCGATTTCGTCCCCATATGCAACCCGTGTCTATGACGTATTTGGACTTTGCGCATTTTGGTGATTTTTGACAGTGAGCTTTAGTGAGTTCTGGTGGGGTTAGGGTTAAGACTAATTTTGGACATATGTAAACTATGATTTTCAGTGTTTTTTTACTGCAAAATTTACAATTTTTCCTAAAACACATTTTTATTGCATTTAATTTTTCAGGAATTGGCAATCTTAGAAAAAATGTGCTGGAAAAAGTACACCCCCTAAAACTTTGCTAAGCTTTATACGAAGTGCTGTCCTTTGGTCTACTTTGAATACAAAATAATTCCCTAAAATTCAGGTAGCACAGATTACCTTTGTATTACATTTATTTACACTACACCCCATAGAGCTGAGATGGTCGCCAAAGTAGACAACAGGGATAGATCTTTTCAAGAGCTTTCATTTGACACCTCAACCAACTTCTTGTGATGTTCCATTGCAGAGTTACATTTTTTCAAAGTTTGTGTGATTTGCGTTAATTAAATATGCAAATTAGGTAATTAATATGCATGAAATTTGAAATAGGTAATGGTATTATTTTTCAATATTTCGTGGTATACCCATTACTTACCAAAAGACTTAAGTTTCTCTTATATTTATTTTTAAAAAAATAATCCCTCCCTTCTACCTTAAAACATAAAAGGCAAGATTTGTTGTGTTTAAGTGTTTTACTAAACAATTGCAACAAATTTGTAGTGTTTTATTTACTTATTTTTCACATTTTTAGGTTTTAGCCAGTTTTTGCCAAAAAGGGTGGCAAAAACCTCCCGGTTTTAACCAGGTTTAAACCGGTTTTTACCATGCGGTTAAAACCGCCCCGGTTTTTACCTGCCAACGTTGTAACAACAATTTAAGATCTAATTGACACATATAAACCATGATAATATAAGTGAAAAATTCAAAAAGAAAATAATGATGTTAGAAATAACATTTGGATTCAAAATCTGACTAAATTTAGATTTTAATTTCAAAATTTAACTTTTTATGGTCGCATTGTATAATAAATTGTTAAAGCAGCACCATTTCATCATTAAAGAGTAGAAAATTAAAAGCTTGTCTTTTATCAGTCCGGGCAACGAACCTAATTTGGTTCGCGAACCTGATTAGGTTCGCGAACCTAATTAGGTTCGTTGCCCGGACTGTTTATGGTGGTATGTGGTATTTTATTATTAGATTATTTGTGCAAAATATCATTCAGTCTTTTAACATGTTTAATGCAAAAGTTAGATTTGGTCACTAATTGGAAATATGAATTAGCCCTGTTTACAGTGCCTTGTCCAACATCCACTTAGTGTCCAACATCCCTTAGCCACACCTCTTCGTGCGCTGCCTGGGCTCGTTGCTGGGTCCGTGGGAGGGGAAATCAGAGTAACGATACCAGTGAATACCAAGATGAATGAACGCAAACTTGAAAATTTTACTATAAACCTCATTTCAGGTGCTTGTGAAAACTGAAGGAAAATTGTACAGCACATTAATCAATCATTACTTGTCTCTAATACAGTACAAAACTACCAGTTAACAATGTTGTAGATTACAAGAGATATGCTATGGATCTCGTAACAGAGTCTGATTGCTGCATACTTCAAGGTTTATACAGTCAGTACTATTTTCTCATAAGGGATTGCCAGTTCTATCTACATCAGAACTGGAGTATAAAACCTATTTTTTTTATAAATAAATGTCCAATCTGTAGTTAAAGTTGTGGTTTCCTTTGAGAGTTAAAATTGGGTCACAATATTTGGTTTATCTTGTCTCCTTGATGTCCTGATTCAACATCATTTAGTGGAAATTAAGATTAATGGAAATAGTATAATTCAGTGGGGAATAAAATGAATCGTATCATAAAACTAGATCAGGTATAAGTTACATGATAAAATTAGAATACTAAAACTTAAAATAACATTTTATACCTTGTCCCTTGGACCTACTTTTTAGAATTTTTTAAAGATGTGTTTTGTTGCATTGTACATTTACAATATCATTTTATTAAAGTACAATAAATCCTTCATATTCAGAAATATTTTATGGCAAAATTGTATTTTAGCCCCATTTTCGATAATATTTCAAAAAGTAAGTAAAAAAAATGTACTGCAAAGTAAAAAAGTTCAATTTTTATCTAAGTTGCTAAATTTAGTTAGATTTAAAAAAACATCCTGTTTCAAGGACCCTTGATCCAAAAATCATGCATTTTGGTCCCAAACTCCACTGTCTGCACCATTAATGAATGAATATATTTAGATTAATATGAGAAAGTTATCGGCAAAGTTTCATGCAATTTGAAAAGGGGTTTTACAGCATTCAGAAATGTAATGTTCGAGTACAAATGTTGATCTCCTTCTGGCGGCCATTTTGGAATGGCTGAAGGGATTTTTGCCAATATTTTTGTTTGTAAAATTGTCAAATATTAATTAATTTTAAAATTTCAAAATCCTGTTTATAGTTAAAGATGCATTTAATAAATTAGGTATAATGGTTTGATTGATTTAAAAAAATTAGTACAGGGATGAAAATTTAGCAAAATATCATAATCAGATTTCTAGTGACAAATTTACATATATATTTTTTATTTTATGTGTCTAAAATAAAGTTTGGTCTTTTCTCTGTACTATGGTATATATGGTTTGCCTTTCGCTTTAAAGTCGAGAAAATTATGTTCAATCCAGGCATGAGAATGATTTTTCATGAAAATATCTGAATTTAGTAAAATGTTACCAAAAAAACACTAAAAAGGTTAAATCAAGCCCCAAAATTTGGATGATTTTGGATGACAAAATATCTGAAATCAGAAAATTATCTGAAAATTCCCATGCCTGTTAATTACAGGTAAAGTTGCATGCAAAGTCAATGGGGACGTATTTACTGGTGTGGATTCTCAACCATTGATGGATGAAATCCTACACAAACCAATCAGATGAGATGTGTATTTCACAAACCCGTGTCGAAATTTTGTTCAAAGTCCCCCTGGCATTCAAAGTCACCCCAGTTTGGGGTGCACATTGTGGTACAAGTAGTATTTTTTATCAAAAGGGATTGTTTTATGTACACACTTTTTTCAGAAACACCCTGTACATCCGCTGAATGTTCAAACGAAAGAACAGTCGACATGAACACAAGCAAGAGAAACTCACAACAACTTGAAATGAGCTTGGAGACCACTTTTCTTCCCATACCGCACCAAGCACGTCTCATGTCTTTATGTGTTTTATACAATCAAGTGCACTACTCTATCTGATTTCTTTAACAGAAACCCTCAACACCTTGAAATGAGCTTGGAGACAACTTTTCTTCCCATACCACACCAGACACGTCTACATGTCTTTATGGTTTTATACAATCACATGCACTACTCTGTCTGATTTCTTCATTGGAAACCCTCAACACCTTCAAATGAGCTTGGAGACACATTTTCTTCTCATACCGCACCAAACACGTCTACACGTTTTTATGTTTTATACAATCACATGCACTACTCTGTCTGATTTCTTCATTGGAAACCCTCAACACCTTCAAATGAGCTTGGAGACCACTTTTCTTCTCATACTGCACCAAACACGTCTACACGTTTTTATGTTTTATACAATCACATGCACTACTCTGTCTGATTTCTTCAACGGAAACCCCCTCACCTTCAAATGAGCTTGCAGACCACTTTTGTTCCCATACCACACCACTGAGCATGTCTACACGTCTTTATGAGTGTATATTTATGCATATTGAGCCATCCGATTGCTCAACACCTTAAAATGAGCAAAGAGATTTCTCTTGAGATCATACCGCTCCTAACCATACAATGTGTGAAGAGCATCATAATACAACAGGCCTTTTCTCACTTGATTTATCTTTCTATTTTTGTTTTATGAAGATCCTGTTTTTAATAAGCATACCGAATCCACTCATCCAATTCAACCACTCATTTTCTGAAATTAGATCACGTTACAGTTGAGCGCTTTCATACCAGCGTGCCAAAAATTGTTAAAATAATTTAAACAAAGTGTTGGTCATAGAGTATGGCTATTTGTCAAACTTTTGGAAATGGGGATTTTGTTAATTTAATGATATTGTCAGCTGGAAAATAGTTGAATTAGACGAGTGAATAGGGTATCTCAAGATAAAAATGGCATTTAAAAGCTGTTAATGTACCCTTAACATTTATATAGCCTATTTTTGTGTACAATATACAACTAGTATTTTCCTATCAAAAAGCTTTTTTTTACTTGCACAATATTTTCAGAAACACCCTGTACACCCAGTGAATGTTCAAACTAAAGTACAGTTTACATCAACACAAGCTTGAGAAACTCCCAACACCTTGAAATGAGCTTTGAGATCACTTTTCTTCCCATACCGCACCAATCACGTCTACATGTCTTTATGTTTTTTTTACAATCAAGTGTACTGCTCTGTCTGATTTCTTCAACGGAAACCCTCAACACCTTCAAATGAGCTTGGAGACCACTGTTCTTCTCATAACCGCTCCAAGCACGTCTATATGTCTTACGTATTTTTAATACAATACTCTGTCTGATTTCTTCAACGGAAACCTTCAACACCTTCAAATGAGCTTGGAGACCACTTTTCTTCCCATGTTGTACCAAGCACATCTACATGTCTTTATGATTGTACATTTGCACACATTGAGCCATCCGACTTGTTCAACAACTTCAAATCGGGGGATACTCAACTTTGAGGTACGCACCATGTGCCATCTAAAAGACCCTGTTTTGGGGGTTTTTTTTGCTCGCTCTCACCAAAGACCCCCTATTTTTACCGACTGTCACTCATTGACCACCTATTTTTTAAACTTCCTTGTCACTAAAACAAGCTTTCTCACTCAATGACCCACCATTTTCTTAATTTTGATGTAAGTTTTTGAACATTTTGCAAAATTCGTCAATTTTTTTTTGCAAAAATCATCAAAATTATTGCAAAATTTATCAAAGTTTTGCCAATTTTTGGCCATTTGACCCTACTTTTGTGAATTTTGCCCAAAGATCCCCATTTTTTGCACTATGTCACTGAATGAGCCCCTTTAAGACCCAATTTGTCACAGAAAGACCCCCTACTTCCGAGGGTGCTTGGTGGCACTCACACGTCATTTCCATATGTGAGTACCTTCCCCCCCCCCTCTCCCCCTGAGGTTCAACACCTTCAAATGAGCCGAGAGATTTCTCTTGTGATCATACCGCTCCAAACCATATGATGTGTGAAGAGCACCATAGTACAACAGGCCTTTTCTCACTTGATTCATCTTGCTATTTTTGTTTTATGAACATCTTGGTTGTCATGGAGATCTGAAATTAATGGAATAGGAGGGATGTTCAATAAGTTTGTGGCCTGAGGTAGAAGGAGTTGAGTTATGCTTCAGTTTAAAATTTCAGTTAAATCGGAATAACCGTTTTGATTTTATGAGGAATTTTATATTTTCAATTTGCCTATACTTTACTGTGTAAATAATATTATGGTTACTATAATATTAATAATTTAACACATTTTCACTTTTATCTCCGAAACCCAACATGTTTCAGCCGTAAAATTTCACACAGGTATCAAGAAAAATATGAGGAAAATTTTGGAACCAAAATCTCAGAAAGTTTGAAAAAATGCTGACCAAATCGGATAGGGCTCCTTTAACATATAAATAACAACAATATATCTTATCCCCTTCCCCTCAGACCCCAAACATATTGAACACTCCTCCTACATTGAGCATTGTTGCTGTTGTTTATGTTGTTCAGAGACAATTTTATTTTGTTCAAGAGCCATAAATAGTGTAACTATTTCTATCAGTTGTAAACACTTCAAGGAGCTTAGTTCGAGGTTGCTTTATCTGTTTCAAACCTTTTGAGATTTTGTTATTGTTGTTTAGAGATGATTTTTTTTTTCAAGAGCCATTAATAGTGTAACTATTTCTATCAGTTGTAAACACTTCAAGGAGCTTGGTTGATGTTGCTTATTTTTCAAACTTTTTGAGATTTTGTTACCACAATATTGCTTATATTTGTATCATAACTCATGTCATCTTTTACTGCTGTAACATGTTGTAGTATGGGGATATAATGAAAATGTCCAATTATGGCTGTCCAGCCTGTATGAGCCGTAAATACCAGAAACTTCATTTTGCGTTGCAGGTGAAAGTACATGTGAAGGTCGTAATTTGCTGAAATTGATTTTTTGACAAATGCACAATCCTTGTTCTTACTACAAAATACCAGCAAAATTTCATCTCAAGAAAATGATAGGAAATGCGAAATAAATCTTCATATTTTTAAGACAATTAACAGAAAAATAGGGCTTACTGATCGTTGAACACTTTAATCTCAGTTATACGTTTTACTCCCTGACAACCTTTGACGGACCATAACTTGACTTCTGGAAATCATGTGAAGTTCATTAAGGTGTCATTTTAATCCTTAAAGCATGGTCTTTGCAAATAATTGAAAAAAACCGGTTTATTTCCTGTGGGTCGCACGCATTTTATTTTGGCGTCATTTATTTGCGCATTTCATTTTTTTATTTGATATTTTAGAAAACAAAAAATCAAAATAGCCAATTTAATAAAAAGAACGGGGAAAATTGCAAAATTATTACTAAAGAAGTGTTTTCTTTTCAACAAAAACTTGAAACCGGACAGGTTTCTTACTAAAAAATCATCACCCTGTGGATTTTCAATCAAAATTTGCCTAAGCACCTCTTAAAACAATACAAAAAACTGAAAATACAATAAAATAAGAAAACGCATTTCGCATTTAGGTTTTTTGACCACCCAGAGGAAACAAACTTTTTTTTTTTGACTTGCAAGAGGTCGCATTTTTGGCTGGTTTGGGATAAACGGTCACAATTATGGTTACCGTAAATATATTTACAGATCGTAAATATATTTATACAGCAAGTTGATTTGCAGATGTAAAAAAATCTGAATAATTTGCTCATAAAATCAAAATAGTTGGACTGATTTAGTGAGTTTAGATATTGTTCATATAAAATAAAAAATCTAACTTTAAAAATTGGATCCTCCTCCTTTAAAATAGTACCACAGATTTTTCAGCGGGATTTTCTATATGTCCTTATATCATGTGTAGAGTGGGAATTCTTTCAATAACCAGACCTTTTGTCCTTTGATAACACAGTAATCTTACTATAGCAGGGTATCAGTTTTGGATTGTGCTTTTAAGGCTAAATGCAAATTTATGAACTTCTCAGGCTTAATAAAATACAAAAAATCTGACACATTTCAAATTTAAGGCTAAATGCAAATTTATGA
>JXSR01S002645.1:25533-36999 GCA_000969725.1 Ophiothrix spiculata
GAATCACAGTGAAATTTAGTTATATTTTGCAGGAAAAGACAACCAAATTTCATTCTAATTATCCCAAAGTAGCAATATGTGTGACTTTAAAATTAAATATAGTTCAAGATTTCAGAATATGACATTTAACAATTTCCAATGTAAAATGCATGAGGATAACAGCTAAAAATAACTGCAAATATGTGAGAAAACGGTTTGATAAAAGACAATTTTTGCTTTTGATGTTAGATTTGAGTAAAGAACGTTCCATAGGGAGCTCAGCATTGCATAATGTTGAGAGGATTAGTGCCATGTGAATTATTCAGGACAAACTAGATGAAGAAGAGTTTATGTAACTAAGTAACTAGAAAATTCATTAATTTATAGGTAAATATTAGGTTTTAAAACTCACATCATGTTTTTATTATTTTGATAAAGCAGAAAAGAATATGGCTCTTACATAGTTTCCATTAGAATTATAACATGATGATTAATTGGATATTGTTGTAGATATATCTTGTAAGGTGTCCCCAAAAGCTTTAAGAAAATGCTGTAAATTTATTAACAATTGCTAATGCTATTTGCAAAAAAAGAAGTGACACTATTATGAATAATTATGTAGTTGAATTTCAGCTTGAATTTGATCTCTTATTTCTAACAAATGGTTATTATAATATGATTATATTTACTTGAATTTCTAGTGTAAATATTCATCCTACTAAATGACTTAAGGCGAAATCATACTCTGCCTCCAAACAAAAATGTTCCTACCAAACATTTGGTTGTGACGTCACCAAATATTTGCCATCGAACTTAAAGTATGAACGGATAGCAAACATTTGGTCCAATGTATATGGCAATTCAATAGCATGTGCAATCTAGCGCGAAACTTTATTTGGTCTCAACTCGGTGTTGAAGTTATTTTGTTTGGAGTCACTCGTCATTTTTACGTCACGACCAAGTGTTTGGTAGCAAAAATTTTGTTTGGAGGCCGAGTATGTTTTCGGCTTTATGTTATAATAGTAAATCTCTTCATATGAATTGATTTTGTAATAACTGTAAAAATAAAGGTTTATTTCCTTTGCTATTATCACAATTTAAAGGTTAATGGTCCGATTTTTCAAATTTTAGTTTTCTGTGTCATATGAAAGATCCCAAAATTATACCCCAAAACCGTGGTACATACCCGTATATCAACCTAATGTGAGAACCCCCTGGGGAAAGATCATCACTTAGGATGCTTCAATTTAAAATTTCAGTCAAATTGGAACAACCATTTTGATGTTAATGAGTAATTCTGTGTTTTCCATTTTACTAGTACTTTACTGTTTAGATAATTTTATGGTTACCATAAAACTAATAGTTTTAACACATTTTCACTTACGAGGGGGTATCAAAAACTTTTTAAACTTTACCCAGAAAGAATTAAGATATATTAATGAAATTTGGTCAGAATAGTCACTCGTCTTTATGTACATTATGGTGCAGAAATTATCTTATAAGTAGTTTTACTTTCTTTACAGGAGGTGATTGATGTCATCTACCTGCCCACTTAAAACATAAGCTGCATGGAGGAAATTGAGGCATGCAGTGTAATTAAGTCCCTGCATTTGAAAGGTTACAGGGCCCAGTAAATCTTATTGGCACCACCAAGGTTTAGTTGTTTGATTCCATAGTTAAAGGGTAGGGTTTCCTCTATCCATTGATACCAAAATTATGGAAATCGGTCCATGAATGACATCACAATGGCAAAATAAATCATTGAAACATAAAATCAGATTTTTTCAATAGAAAGGATCCCTACAACAACGGTCTGAAGACAGTCATTTAAAAGTGGGAGAAACGTGTTACTTTGCGTATACATTGACTATGCAAAGATGCCTAAAGTATCTCATAATAAAATTTCGTTCCAGGCGCCATTTCTTCTGGGTAAAGTTTAAAACTTTTTGATACCCCCTCGTATATCTCCAAAAAGCGACGTGATTCAGACGTAAAATTTCACATGTGTAATGAGAAAAATATGAGGAATATTTTGGTACCAAAATCTCAGAAAGTTTGAAAAAATGTTGACCTAATTGGACAGGGCTCAAGAATTCTGAGATATTAATTTGCAATCACTTTCATTTTATATTTTTACCACATTAAGTTGGCTTACTCTGCTTTTATCTTATTTTCTATGTAACCTGCAATAATTTTCATACTGTAAAATACTACAATTGTGCGGGTACGTTTTCACGAATTCGCAATAAGTGACATTTTTGCAAGTATTAAATTCCGCGAATTTGAAATTTAATAGTATCAGAAATATCAATATTTGAGATCGACGGATCACAAATGTTTAGTAGCAAAAATGTGTGTGAAGGCCGAGTATAGTTCGGTCTTCAAGTTTTGTAAATTTATGAAAGTCAATGGTTTAAATCAATTTTAAATTTGTTGTGATTCATGCCACTAGAAATTCTTACAACCTGAAAATGTTTTAAATTCCATAGAACTACATGGTAATCAGCTTGATATGTATTTTATTACTAGAATCAGGTGAATTACAGAAATAAAAATAGTGTGAGTTTTTTTAATTAAAAAGTTGAATTTAAAGTTTCATGAATTAAGATGGATCAAAGGAAATTAGAAACTGCATTTAGAGGCAATTGATTACATTGAACAAGTGAAGCTTAAAAGACTGAGTAAAATGGTTTTTGTTTGAAAGAAATCGGATATACGGTTGCCAAGATATGCATAATTTTAATGTCTTTGTTTTCTATCATTTTTGCCAATATATTGATAAAGTTAATGAGCAAAATTGGTAATATGTGCTCATTAATATTCATATTTGCCAATATTTTACCAATATCTTATGAATAAACCTTCATACTATTTTTATTTTACATAATTTGAAAATAAAACTTGGCCAATGTGTTTCTATGGCCTAAAACATTAACATATGATTTACCCGCCCATCTAATTTGCATATTTGCATAATTAATGAGCATTATACAAAAAACTAATTAATTATGCAAATATGCAAATTAGATGGGCGGGGAAAATCATACATTAAAGTTTTAGGAGGTCATAGAAACACATTGGCAAAGTTTCAAGTTAAAATTCTTAAAGGTAAAAGCAGTATGAAGGTTTATTCATAAAATATTGGAAAAATATTGTCAGAAATTAATATTAATGAGCACATTTGGCCAGTTTTCCTCATTAACTTCATCAATATATTGGCAAAAACAATAGAATACAAAGAAACTTTAAACAGCAATATCTCAAAAACGTTTTGTTCGATTTGGCTCAAATTTTGGAAATCAGATTTTTTTGCTTAGCTCTCTGCAACAGGCCTATTTTTGTCTCAATCGGAGCAACTTCATTTTGCCTTTAATACCACCTTAAGACTCTGTTGATATGATCAGGACTAAAATTAACAATTGGAAATTCCCATTTGCTATCAAGAAAATTATGGCAGGTTTATTTTTGTATTTCCTGTTATGAGTCAGCCACACATGCTTATACCCCTTTTTCCATTGTTTTGATTCCTTTTATGAACCCTGAAATGTGGATTTTGAATGCTATCTGCAGTAGATAGCAAGATTTATTTCTGTATTTGAAAACCATATATTCAATTTAGGCCTACTGTCTTGAAAAATATATCTCTTTTAATTACTCAAGTTTTAACGATTCCAAAAATGGTCTTTTATCCACTGGATTGAAAGATGTTTTCTCAGTGGCGTAACCAGAAATTTTCAGTCGAGGCGGCGAGCAGGGGCAAGACAATTTTGCAGGGGGGCGAAAGAGTTTTTGTTCAGACAAAAAAAGGTGCACCCCAAAATTTTTCATGTAGCAAATCATCCAAATGTTGCTAAAATTCATAAAAGTTTGTACAATTATAGTGAAAAATTGAGTTTTTTTATCATGTTAAGTTATTGTCAAAATTTTGGAATTTTTTTAAAAACTAACCCATAAAAAGGTTAAATTTTGCACAGTTACATTACCAATGTTGAAACTCTGTGCTTTTCCGTACCGATTGGAATGATATCTTTACATATTTTTTAACTATCCAGTAAAGCTAAGAACTTTACACAAACAGATTGTAGGATTTACTTTACTCTCTAAATTTATAGCAATGAAAGTGAATCACTTGAAAAGAGAGAAAACTACTCAAAAACTGAATTGTTTTTTGTTCATTCCACTCTAAAAAGAGAGGAGTTGTTACCACTCTTAAAAGGGGTGTTCTTCATTTTACTATTTAAAATGTGAAAATTCACTGCTGAAGAAAATTTGCTCTTTTTAAACCAAGTGAAAGAGTGAATTTTTACTCAAAAAGAGTCAAGGGGAGATACATAAACTAATCGACAATGTGGTTCAGATATCTGCACTAGTCGGAACAGTCTATCTCTCCACTAATTTTAAACATACTGACAATTCTTGTTATCCACACATTTGGTTGTGTGCCTGTGGTTTTAAAGCGTCAAATTGAATATATACGAGCCAAATGCCCAAAATTTGACTTTGCCTTCTAGTTCAGATAATGGCAAGCTATTGCGGATTTGTTTATGTGTCTCCTCTAAAGTTCACTCTAAACAAGTAAATATCCCCTTCATAAAGCATCAAAATTGTATGAACCACTCTTTTCAGAGTGATAGCAACTTGGAGTAAAGGAGCAAGATTATATTTTTGGAAGCAAAATTTCAGTGGTTCACCTTTTTTAGAGTGGAATGAACAGCACATTCTATTAATTTTGAGTGGTTTTCACTATTTTATGAGGGAATTAAGATTCAATGATTTTTCCACTTGTTTACAAGTAGAGAGTAAAATATATACTTACCACTTTTAACTTAGGCCAAGTAAAAAAATATACTAGTTTCTCGTCCTCGCGCGCATGCGTTTTGACGGCCGCATCAATTTTTTTTTTTTTTTTTTTTTTTTTTTCCAAAATTTTCATTTTTTTTTCAAAATTTTCATTTTTTTTTTCAAAATTTTCATTTTTTTTTTCGAAATCCGATTTGGAAGCAAGTTGAAATAAAAATTCTGGCACCCTTTTGAAAAAAAATTTTCATTGATTTTTGAAGACCACTGAGCTATCAACAATTTTTTTAATTAAAATTTGGATACAACTAACAATTTTGCAATGAATCCTAGACCTATCATCAATAATTTTTTGAAAATGTGAATAGCCTTTTGGAAGCAAAAACATTATCTGCTATGTCGGAAGAAAGTAATTCAAATTTTGGGAACGGTTGGCTGCCTTTTTGAAAAGACCGTCCGCCATCTTGGATCGGCCATTTTTGAAAAAAAAAAAAAAACTGCCCTCATCCTCCTTTTTTCAAAAAGTTAGGACGAGAAACTAGTTTTTTTTTTTACTTGGCCTTACCACTTTACATATTTTGTAGCAACCTTTATTTTTTACTCCGCCCTTCCAGTTTTGAATGTTAAAGCAAGATCCCAAATTTACCCCAAATTTAATTTGGGATCCCAAATTTAATTCGAGATCAATTTAATTCGGGATCAACAAATGGCCACAACAGAAAAAGTATGCAACTGAGGGTCAAATCATTTGGAGGATATCAATATCTATACAAACAAACACGGTACAAAAAATCAAAGTCATTGGCAATACAGGGACCATATTGATAGGATCTTATAAAGTACTGCTTTAAAGAAATTGATTTGAGCTGTAGACCATTACAATTTTGAACCTTCTTTACCCTCATGAAAATAAATGTAATTTTAGTTTGGGAATTCCCACTATTAGCAAATATTTTTGAAAAGTAATGCTTGCTTTGAATGTTCTAGTACCTAGTGACCCTAAATGAAGAAAGACAATAATTGAGAATTGGCAGTGGCCTGTTCCATAAGCTTGCTTTGTATTTCAAATTACCTGATCATTCGAAGTTGGGCTCTGTAATTTGCCAATTTGGATACATTCAAAACATATTTTTTTGATTGATAAACACCTTTTCCCAATTCATGCATATATAATTTGCGATTTAAAAAAAATCTAGTAAACTAATACTAAACTGATTAAATCCAATGTTATCATACCTATGGTGATACCCCAAAAATTGAGGTCACACAAATAGACCCTATAAAAAGAACCAGGGGTCATTCTAGTTACATGAAGAACTGGGTTTTTTTGAAATCAAATTGAAATAAACAATTTGGTAAAACCTGTACATTTATTTGTGTGAATTGAAGTGTGAATCTTTTTGTCAAAACCAAATATTTCGGAAGTTTTAACACATTATTCACCAAGTAAACCGAGTAACAGTAGACACAGACTTCCGGTTACTTGCAGTTATCACAGCATTATTCTGAAGCATATGTAAGTATATATATGTAAATATTTTTTAGAACTCTTATTTTGGAGCAACAAATACTTGCCTTTTTGAACCATGATTCACAGTACATGAAAACATGTTTGAATCATGGAATGACATGTGTTGTTTTAGAGAATCAAAAGAAACAAAATATTGATTAGAGATGATTTTCAATCAATGTTTGCTGCTATGGGAACTGTAAAATAGATAATCTATTCCCGGACATTAGTTTCCAAACATATGTTCAAAAGTGATCCTTCCCCAAGATGATTTCATTTTTTCCATTTTTGGTCATTTTTTGACCTTATTCGGCATGAAATTCAAAAAATTGGTCAAAATCATCAAATATAAAAATGATGCAACATCTAAATGGGTGTTTTAAATTACAAATCCCATTCAGAAGCCTTTTTTTTAATGTTATTTTTAGCTTGTATGAAAGCCCAAATGGCCAAAAAATTTGTTTTTTGTGATTTTCTGGAAAAATGTGATATTTTGGTCAAAAATAAACATCACCATCATGTTTCTTATGAAAATTCCTTTCTGAAAATGTTACTTTTATTAACTTTAAGCATTTTGTTAAAAAGTTATGGTACAAAATAAACTTCCAAAAACGTAAAATTGAGTAACGTGCTGCCCCCCCCCCTCCCCCTTAATGGGTTTATATCAAAAGATTCTTAATGTTCTGTACAACTTGCATAAGATGGGTGTGAATCAGTCATGGTCTTGTTGTTTCGAGCTTTTTACTGTGAGGTATTTTCTGCATATTACTTGTGCATTTGTGAGTGATGTTTGTGTCCAAAATATGTTTAAAATGATAATAGCAATTACCCCTGACACAATAACTCATTTACCTGACTAAACGACATTGCTACATGTACTTCAGTCCATAAATTTGAAATCAACTGTTATTGGTTGATTTCTACTGTTTATTTCAGATTTTATCAAGGGCATCAAACCTTTTTATGAGATGTGGAAACATTTCAAAAAGCCAACGGTGAGGCAACAAAAAGCCACGAGGAGCAATGTCAATCAAATCAAGAAAAGTGCACTAATATATGTAAAAGATATTGCAGTAGGGGGATTCAGCAGTGTCTATCAAATGACCTGGAAGAGCCCAGAAGGTCCAATAACGGTGGCTGCAAAGAGATTAAACAGGAGAGATAAATACGAACTTGAGGTGCTTTCTGGTCTCGATCACCCTAACATTGTTAAACTTCTCGGTATAGTCGATGAAGGAATAGACTTTATGCTTATTTTAGAATTGTGTGAAGGTGGTTCTTTAAGATCTTACTTAAAAGCACGTCATAGATCTAGGAAATATCGAATGTCTGAAAAACAATTCTTTACATGGGTAGAGCAGGCAGCGAGACCACTGGAATATCTACGAGAAAACAAGTGGGTCCACAAAGATGTGAAGTCACCAAATTATATGGTGACTTCACAGAATACTCTGAAACTTGGGGATTTTGGTTTAGCCAAGAACATCGGTCAGACTGTTTTTAATGTAACTCAAACAGCATCATACCAATGGATGGCACCGAAGTTGCTGTTAAAAGGGGCACTATCTCCAAAGTATGACATTTTTGCTTTGACTGTGGTATTGTGGGAACTATGGACAGGGAGATTTCCATGGGAAGGACTAGAAAGCCCAACCATTATCTGGAAGGTGTGTAATGAAGACGAGAGGTTACCTTTACCAGAGGACTGCCCTCCACAAATCAAGGACTTGCTGAAGCAATGTTGGAAGAAAGATTGGCAACAGAGGCCTGATATTGTCCAGGTCTTAAATGTGGTAAGTGTTGTCATTATCCACATATATATGATTTATTTAATGCAGATTGTGGGGGTCCGCTCGCCAGTCCGATGACTCGCTAGTCCGAAGGCTCGCTAGTTCGAAACGTTATTCAATAAGGAAAAAACAACCTTTTAAAAGGCTCGCTAGTCCGAAAAAACAGCTCGCTAGTCCGAAGGTTCGCTAGTCCTAATATGAAAATAGGCTCGTCAGTCCGAATTTTAAAAGCAACTCGCTAGTCCGAATGTTAAAAATGGCGCGCCAGTCCGAATTTAAATAACAGCTCGCTAGTCCAAATTTCAAAATAGGCTCGCTAGTCCGAATTTCAAAATAGGCTCACTAGTCCGAATTTTGAAAACAGCTCGCTAGTCCGAATTTTGAAAAACTGTAATAGAAATATGCACACATTTTGTCATATTCGGACTAGCGAGCTGTTTTTAAAATTCGGACTAGCGAGCCTTTTTCAGAATTCGGACTAGCGAGCCTATTTTGAAATTCGGACTAGCAAGCTTATTTTAAATCCGGACTAGCGAGCTGTTATTTAAATTTGGACTGGCGAGCCTAAATTAAAATTCGGACTAGCGAGCTGTCGGACTAGCAAGCCATCGGAATGGCGAGCTTTCGGACTAGCGAGTTGTTGGACTAGCGAGCTGTCCCCCATTGTGGCCCAAAGGTAAAAACTTAAATGTGAAGGCTCTGATCACTTCTCCATCAGCTTCCATCCAACAGGCTGAACTGGAAATAGTGCATTTCTTGATGTCAAATGAAAGCTTTTAATTGTTTTGATTGTAAATCTAAAATGTCACCTCCAAATTCTGAATAGTTTTGAGAAATTTTAAAAAAGTGTAAAGATGAAGAAGAACCCTATGCCTCAGACTGTAGCTGTTTACCGCTATAAGAAGAGGTCCAATCTAAACCAGAACTGTTTAGGAACATTATCTTGACAAATATTAAAACCAATATGAGTACCTTTGGGAAATATGACCAATATGACAGGCCACAGTGGGCAATTAGTTGAGATTTCATGGATATTGCAGATAAACTTGGTATATTGTTTAAAAACATTTGAATATTTGTGATGAAAATAAAATATAAAAAATCTGATGCTTACAATATTAACATTAATAATTCTTGTTTTTCAATGAATTTGCAGATTACATCGCAACTAACAGTAGAACTACCGACAGGGCTTACATCATCACTATCAGTAGAAGCACTCCCACTCCCGCCCCCACCAAATGAATGGCTGCACCAGAACAACCAACAACAACAGCAACAACTACCACTGCCGCCTCCTCAACCACCACCACTAGCAGCGGCACCACTACCACCACCACCAGATGATTGGTTGCACCAGGAGTACTACCACCACAAACAGCAGGAACCACTTCCACCACCGCCACCATCAGTAGTACTGTTACCACCACCACCAGATGATTGGCTGCACCAGGAGTATCACCACCACCAGCCACTACCACCACCACCGCCACTACCACGAAAAGGATTACAACCACAAACAGCGGAACCATTGGTAACACCAGCAATACCACTACCACCACCACCAGATGATTTGTTGCACCAGAAGTACTACCACCACCAACAGCAGGAACCACTTCCACCACCACCACCACCAGAAACTCTTTCAGCAGCAGTACTACCACCGCCACCTGATGAATGGTTGCACCAGGAATACTACCACCGCCAGCCAGTACAACCACTTGATATCCAGACACACAAGCTGTAACCCGGGAGGGGGGGCACTGACCTAGAAAGGTGGTACGGGTATGTGCGGCCCCAAAAACCCCCTTTTCACGCCTTGCCTGCCGCTCACTAGACCCCCATTTCAAACACAATCTTTAGTTCGCAAGCCTTATTTTTTAAAATTTCAGTTCCCTAGCCTCATTTTATGATATTTAGTTCGCAAGACCCCCATTTCAAGGAAAATTTAGGAAATTTTGGCTTCCAGAGTCCAAATTTAGCCAAAAAACTTAGTTCTCAAGGGTCATTTTTGGGTCATTCAAGTTCAGTTCTTTAGACCCCCTTTTCGGAGCCGATCTTCCGCTCCCTAGACTAGGGTTTCAGACATCGGGCCGCACACTCCTACCAAAACCAAAGTTAGGTGCACCCCCCACCCCCGGGCTGTAACAAATACCAGTAACAGAAGTGGTAAAAAAAATATGGAATTTCTGCACCCTCTATATGATCATAAGTCATGAATTGGTCAGAAAAAGTGTAACATACCACTAAATGAAAAAACATCACAAATTTGAATATTTCTCAACACAGGATTAAATATGTACATTTAAGACCGTAAAAGTATACATATTTTCAAAGCTCATATTACAAGGATACCAATTATACAAATGATACTGACATTATACAGGGTGTGTGAAAATTATACAGGGTGTAAACTGAAAAAAGTGTGTGTTGATTTTACTCTCTTTATAGTCCTCTTTTATTCTCTTTATAGTCCTCTTTTTATTCTAAACAGCTACCAACATAAAACAAAACAGGTATGGATTTAAATAATGAAACATAGGGCTCTCAATACTCTACTGTATTCACATCCAGATATTTCGTCTAAAATAGATTGTATTAATATAAGGAACTCCGCGAAATAAGTAACTGGTTTAAAGCAAACAAGTTGTCAGTAAATGCCAGCAAACCCAATTTATATGATATTGGGTACATCACATATTACCAACAAATATGTAGATGTCAGCTCATTTACTCAAGGAGAAAATTTTTATAACTCAGCAAAAGTTACGATATACAATAGTGACATAAATCATTTAAATAAACAAAAAACTAATGTTATATTGGATAATGTTTCTTTGGACAGAGTCAACTATACCAAATTCTTAGGTGTTATCATAGATGACAAGCTGGTGTGGAAAAATCACATTGATGCAATATCAAAAATAATTTCAAGAAATGTTGGAATGTTAACAAAATTAAAACACTATGTGCCTGAACATATATTGCATTCTTTATATTGTTCACTTGTTTTACCTTATGTTAATTATGGCATTCTAGCTTGGGGAAATACTTACAAAACATACTTGAGTAAAAATTCATAGATTACAAAAGTGGGCATTAAGAACAATATCATTTGAGCATTATAGATGCCATGCTAATCCGTTGTTCAAAAAACACAAAATTTTAAACGTGTATGATACATTCAATTTAGAACTAGGAGTGTTTATGTATAAACATCATGAGGGTTTATTACCATACGTATTTAATAATTATTTCTGTAAACATAACCAGTATCACAATTATACTACAAGAAATGCCCAAAATTATAGCATTCACAATGCGAGGAAAATGTTTTCTGATCATTCGATTCGGACATCTGGTCCTGGCTTATGGAACTCTATTGATAAA
>JXSR01S002647.1:67652-78966 GCA_000969725.1 Ophiothrix spiculata
TAGTCAAACATCATACATTCTTTGCATTCTGTTCCAGCTTGTAAAAGTCTTTGTAAGTCTTTTTTAGCTTTAAAAGCCCTTGCAACCTTGATTATTAGCATATTCAACTCCCTTTACTAAAGTCCAGTTATAACATTTTTCTTGTGGCGCCAAAATGCACCTGGAACCCAAACTTTAGACAGGGAACCAGCCAAAATGATAAATGGATAGCCATTGGTCAGGCAATTAACACTGAGTTTTTGAACTCCCATATCGTAATATACCTGGATTATATCACGTGTAATTACTCTGTTTCAAATAACAGCTCCCCCCTTAAACAAATCCCCATTTACTCTTCTCAACTTGCACCATCCCCCAGCACACAACTATCACACCTGATTTACAACCTCACAGTCTAAAAAGGCCACTTACATAACGAATCACATGCACGGCATGTGCATCATCCCTTTTAAGGGATTTTTAGTTGTATCTCCTCCAGTATTGTGTTCATTTTGTAATTGCTTATATTTTTGTGATGTATTTTGATGGAAATAATAAATATGATATGATAACAAGGGTAATTTTAACATTTTATGAAATTGTCTTTTTATACAGCGCCAAAAAGAAGAACTGCAAGAAAAGGATGCTGAGATAAGGCAGTTGAAGGTAAGCACTAGCTTATCCCACTTATTATCTTAGTCACATCTAGGCAAGAGAGACATTAGTGAATAATTTGAATTAATACTTATGTGTAAAAATATAATTGTTCATCGCCAGATGCCTAAGACCGAAATGTGCTAAATCCCATAATCATTATACAATTCCTGCTTGATACGTTATTGAATACAAATTTGGACTTCACATTCTAGTGCACGCAATCATAACGAACATTAGATTGATTCATCACTAACTCATAGACCTGAAAAAGCATATACTCCTGTGTAGTTTGATTGGTAATTTAAATGCAATAATTCGTTTGTAAGACTTTATACTAGTTAGGGGAAGTTCCCATGGACACATAAAAATAAAAATTCCACATTTAATGCTGCGCTAATGCGTTTTTGACATCTATTTTGGTGTGTAGAAATATACCTTTTTAGCCAATTTGAACCTCAATATATACACTTTTTGGATTTGAAACCTGATGAAACCTATTATGGGACAAGATGTTTTCTGTTGCATCATCTAACATCATTCTGCATTGATCATTTTGAATAATTATTGACTTCAGTGATGTTAAAATTCCATTTATGTACCAAAGCATACTCTTGCTCATATCTTGCGTTGTTTGGGCGACAGTTTATTTTTTAGATAATTGAACGGTCAATGTTTAGAACAATAATGATATTATTTATACAAATTTACTTACTCTAGTGAAAATTTACGATGTTGGACATATTAACAGATTTTTTTTCGTTTTGGTTAATGAAAATATGCAATTTTGGCGGCCACTTTGAATTTGAAGCACACAAAAAGATGCAGTTATAAGGTATTTTCAGTACATATTCCATTAGCTTTAGTTTGATATTAAACACAGTATATTTACACCAAATAATCAGATTTTCATACATAAGGCGTATTGGAAAAAGCGGGTATGGATTCTGACGCAAACAACAAAAATTGCTCAAGCGTGAATTTTTGGCATCATCCAGATTCTTAAAGTACATGCTCTCAACTACCATTTTCATCAAGAAAATGGCATATATACCTAACGTGACACTCATGCTGGGGATCTACCTAACTATCTTTAAATACCAGATTTCTGTCTGTCTCAGACCATTTAAGCCTGCTTGATGTCACAAAATTATAAGCTTATCTGCCTGCTCCCACACCACCGCCCACTTTGAAACCATGGGATGTACATGTGTATGCTGAAAATTAAACCAACTGGAGTATCCCCTCGTCTTGTGAAAGAATTCGCCTATGAATTTAGCCTCACTGATTTGCTCTTTGTTCTTTTTCTGAAGGTATGCATACTTCCCAAACAGTAGAAGAGGGCTGTATACCCACGACCCAGCCTCCTAGGGAAGAGTGCACCTAGTCTCCCTAACCGATGGTTTTGCAAAAGTAAGTGAAAGGTTCATAACTTACTGGGTACTTGAAGATATCTCAATAAAATTGACACTTGGCAATTTGGGAATTGGTACGGTGATCCTCACTGACTTCTCCAAAGCATTTGATATGGTCGACCATTCTCTCATGATTGAGAAGTTTATTTGCTTGGGAGTCAGGGGGGCATTGTACCGTGGTTGTTTGATTTCATCAGTGATAAAAAACGATATAAAAACTCGCTCTCAAATTACAACATTCTCTGAGCAATTACAGAGAAGAGCATGCAGGACAATCCTGGGAAAGAATTTTTCATCTTATTTGGAAGCATTGCTGGATTGTGGTCTGAGCTCTCTCCATGACAGGAGAGTGGATCATGGTCAGAGGTTAACTGAAGGGCTTTCTTGTAGCAATAGAACTAATGATCTGCTCCCTCCAGTCAGGAGTGTAGTCCATGTTCGCAATCTAAGCAATGCAAAAAGATTGTCCCAACCTTTCGCTAGAACTTTGCGCTTTCAAAACAGCCCCATCCCTTTTTTTTCTCAAACATCATATATGGTGTTATCATCATATATGGCAAGATGTACGAGCAGTGCCCTTTTCAGCAGCAGCACACATATTAGAAGCTGCGTGGCAATTCGTTGTTGATTTTTCTTCATGTATTTTTTGAATTGGAGAAATTGTGACATTATTTCAAAAGCTCGTTCTAAATTTGAAATTTGTGACATTTCGCTCACTTTTAGGGGCAGGTGTCATGTTTACTTTTTTTTCTCTGATATCTTTCAGACTTAAGCTGATTACCTTTGGGGTATGGAACAATCTTATCGAGGGAAGATAAAGATTCTACTGTGCTTTGAGAAATTAACCCCTATTGACCATCATGCGTGATACCAAACAGTTCAGCAGAAATATGATCTACTACCGTGGAAATTTATGGCACAAATCTTCATTGACTTTCATGCATGAAAGACAAAATGCAAGGAAAGAGTTCAACAGGTAAGATCAGTTCCTAGAATGTGAAGATTTTGAATGTAATGTCTCAAACATGAAGGAAATGTAGCAAGTCACACATATCAAGAATTGATACTGAAGTAGTATGGGATTCAACCATTAGGGTATTCTTTTGTTTTTTGACTGATTGGGTTGTTTAAAATGAATGTCGATGCTTATAGCACTTTCCAGAATTGATCAAAGCGCTTTACATTTATTCCGATAGGGAAAAAAAAGTTTGTTTCCTGTAGGTGGTCAAAAACCCTAATGCGTAATGCGGGTTTTTTAAAAATTTTATTTTGTTTTCATTTTTTTGTATTGTTTCAAGAGGTGCTAAGGCAAATTTCAATTGAAAATCTGCATGGGTGATGATTTTTTCAGTAAGAAACCTGTCCGGTTTCAAATTTTTGTTCAAAAGAAAACACTTTAGTAAAAATTTAGCAATTTTCCTCGTTCTTTTTTTATCAAATTGGCTATTTTGATTTTCGTTTCTAAAATATCAAATAAAAAAATGAAGTGCGCTAATATGTGACGCCAAAACAAAATGCGCGCGGCGCACAGGAAACAAACTTGGTTTTTTTGTATTTGCCTTACCACTACAATATAACCAATTAACGCGGTAGCCTTATAATCACGGCATCTTTTTGAGTGTATTCCTAGTAACTACCCATGATAATGCTCTGGTCGACGAAGCAGTTAAGGATTAAATGTCCTGCCCAAGGACATATATAACCTGTTGGCCGTAGCTGGGCTCAAACTCACAACCTACTGATTCTGAGTCCTGTGCTGTTCCACGATACTCTGTAAATCTTGAAGTATGCAGCAAGTAGCCGATTAACACACAAAAACCAATATGACCATTCGAGGAAGTAAATTTGTCCGTATTTCTCGAATCGTAACAATGTACCAAATCTTGCAGAATATTTAAATGAATTTATTTACAATGTTTGTCCATGTGTTAGCAAAAAATTTAGCCCAAAATAATACCAATGCCGACTTCATTTAAAAATATATTCATTCACAGTGATTCGGTCATAATCAACCAATAGTAATCTCTTACAAAATACAATTTAAACCACCAGTTCACAATGTTGTAGAATACAAGGGATATGCTCTGGTTCTTGTAACAATCTGATTGCTTGTTGCATACTTCAAGGTTTATAGAGAATAGACCACATGAGCTCCTATAATTAGTTTTAGTAGATATTGATACTGCATATTGATACCCCAAATGATTTTGCTTAATACATACATAGTTTTGTAGCTTTGTTGCTGGGTGATGTTTGTTTTTTGCAAAAACTTGTCACTTCCGTTTGTCATTGCAGCAAAGCTACATGTTGCTGATGAGATACAGGATATTTGAGAAATTCTCTCGCATAGCCAGATTTATCGAGTTGAAATAGTTCAACTCTTGAGCAACAAGAATGTCAAAGCTGCAAAGTGACAAAACTGCAAAGCTACAAAAAAGTGTGAAAAATAAAACAACAGTCATAGCTACAAAGCTGAAAAGCTACAATAGGTTCATTTGAAAATAATAATGGCATTTTTATACTACCTTTTACTGAAGATACAAAGTGCTCATGATTCGCTGCAGGTAAATCGTCACAACCATTCCAGGATCAGGGTTGTCACTACGGCTCTGTCACTATGGCTCTCTTAATTTCCACCCGGCACTTGGGTTGATTTTTAGTCAAAATACCGGCACTCAAGGCTAAAAAAATGCAAAAATCAATGAAGAATCAGCAGAAAAATGAACAAGTATTATCAACATTTCTATTTTCTTACTATTTCACAAAAATTTTACCCGGCACTAAAAGTTGCTTGGTGACAACCCTGCTGAGGATACCCTTGTAGTATAGTCATGATTCTTTATTGAAGCTGTTTTATTAGCTCAAATCCATTTTTGAATTAAAGCCCCTAAAATGCTTGAATGTTAATTTGTGAATATTTTCATTTCAGTGTTGATTGTATTATTTGCTTTCCAGATCATTTCTCCTGTACATAATCAAGATCTACAACTTAGCAGGACCACAGTAAATTTTGAAGAGGAACCTAACAATCCATTTAAGATATTGTAAGTTGAGGTATTTGTGTTTCATACATAGATTTAAAGGGGAGATACAAGGCACGACGCCATTTTTATTCGGGCATGGAGACAAAATTGGGGGTATTCGGGTTTTTGCCGATAGCTTGCCAATGATGCATCGCATCTTGTCATAATGCGTAAATATTAAAACACGCACACACGCTTTGCGTGCAGGTTGGCGTATCATTCGCATAAAGTATTATTTGCGCAGGTTATCTCTACGCGTAACCAAGTATTGGCACTCAAGAGTTGATTTTGCCGGGAACCGAGTGGACCTGAAAACCCCCAATTTGAGCTCCATGGCTGACGACGCCATTACACGGGCTGGTCTACAAAGCCTGGTATCTCCCCTTTAAATCTATTGTTTCATATCATATATCATTTATTATTTCCATCAAATTACACAACAAAATAACACAATATCAAAAACACGATGGTGAAGGAGATACAAAAAAAGGCAAAGCCTGAAAAACGTTGTACCACCTTACAATTAACAAAAAAAGGTTAAAACCATTAAAACTAAAACTACATTAAATTACAAACTTCTCTCACACAAAAAAACCCTCAAATACACGCATGCATGCACCCCTACATGAATGTCTCAAAAAGCAAGATTAAACAAAACGTAAACATTATTAATATATAAATTATTTTATAATTTGTTACAGGCATGTTGAAAATAAAAGAATAACTATACCGTAAATTTTTTATGAATGCTCAATAAATATCCGAAACTTTCAGGTCTCTTAATTGCCTTTTCGAAGATAAATTAATATGTTATCTTTGAATATTTTGACACTTGTAACCATTCTTAAGTAACATGGAAACGAGCTCCATAATTTTTGCCCGTTTGTCAAAACCGATTTTGAATTGTGAATGTCAAGGCGATAATATTTCTTATTTCTTGTATTATAATCATGAATACTTTCAAGATTTACAAATAGATTATCAAATGATTTAGGTAATAACCGTGTGAATACATGAATATACCAAGTTCTTTATCATAGAGCTCAAAATAAAAGTATTACATTTTTCAAAAAGGAGTTTTGTGTGGCTTAAGTATGAACTCATTGACACGATCCTTAAGGCCCTCTTTTGTAATTAAAATAGCTTAGTAAGACATTCCTTAGAGGCACTTCCCCAAAGTAAGATACCATAATTAAGATAAGGCATAATTAATGTACAATAGAGTTTATATAGTGCTGTTTTATACAAGAAGTGCTTAACTTTGTTTAAAACATCAATATTCGAAGAGCTTGTTTCCAAAACCTCTTACATCCATTTTTGTTAAACTGAGAAAACAAAGAAAGTTTATTATGACATTTGTACGTTGTTATTTTGAATCAAGTTTGCATGCAAATTAAGTATAATGATGTACTTGTTTACAATATTATATTTACAGAAATCAGACTAATCACAATTATTTTTTAAACCCGATCTCAACCAGGACAAAGGACGCCACAGCCTGTCACCAGTGTACAACGCCGTCATCAAGTCATGTGGGTCATCCAGTGGGTCACATGACTAGTTTGCCGCTCATCTTCACTTTCTGATGAAATCCTGCGGATGCAGGATGAAATATAAAGTAAGTCATCATTTCTTGTTTGAGAGAACTGTTTAAACTCAATTTAACATATTTTTAAAACTAATTACAATATTTCAAAAAAAATGGATGTAAGAGGTTTTGTCACCAAACTCAATAATTAATCAATAGACAACAAACAAAATAAATCAATTTCAGAATTTAAGATCATATTTTCAGTGTAAAATGATTTAATTTACGAACTAAAACATTCACATCTATGCAGCAAAACCTTTAAAGCCCAAAACCCACCCTTTCCACCGCCAACCCACCCCATCCCCACCATTTAAAGGTATGCTCAGCTAAAACCGTCCAGAAAGTGCACAAAATGCAATAGCAACAGAGTGGTTCACGCAAATTGCGGCATGTTCACAGGCTTATGATAGGTTGTAAATAACTTGGCAAAGGGTTCTATGTCATATCCCTCCCCCTCCCTCTCCTCCTCCCCCACACACCATTACATACGGTTTCCTTTCCTTACTTGATTAACAGTTTCAGCATAATTTGTAAGTTTTCCTTCGTACATTTCGCTTATAAATCTTGCTGATATACGAACCCTCCCCATCCCCACCCGTTTTCACCCCACCCCAATCAATCGATTCATTAGTTATGCGACCAGGGTACATTACTGCTATCTCCACGATGACGAAATGCAGTGTGCCAAGATCAGGGGGTAGTAATTGACCAGTGTATTGGATACATTATAAAAGCACAATGCATGCTGTCAAGTATGTAGTTACATGCAGTACTAGTCTAATTCAAATGTTGCGGGAAATGATAATTGTGGTTCCCCCAAACGATTCATTAGTTATGGTCCAATAACAACAACAGGCATGGACATAAGAGGTTTTGGCACAAAACTATTTTGGATGTAAGAGGTTTTGGAAACAAAGTCAATTTTTGATTGACATTTTCAACAGATTATAGGTGATTTTGCAACAAATCGTTATCATTGCTTGGAAGGAACGGTCAAGCACTATATGTTTCAGGTTCAAACTCAAATTCCATAAAAATGGACGTAAGAGGTTTTGGAATCGGGCTCATCATTTCTAGAACATACTTTACAAATATTGTTAATATGAGATTTCCATGTCAAATTTTCATCAATGGTAAATCCCAAGAAATTTTGCTGAAGATACTTGTTGAAGTTTGTATCCACCTAAAATTATCTTTTTATCAGTTATACAAAGCTTGGTCTTATTGGTTTCATATTAAACTCATGAATAATATACTTTATGCTCTCATGTTTATTTTATTAAATAACAAAATCCATGTTTTATGAAATTTAAGTTAACATCAGCTTGTTTTGAAGGTGCAGAAAATCTTGATCACTGGAAATATTCAAATTTACTTACAAACTTTTTTTCTTCAGGTTTTGGATGAACAATAAAGGCGAAGATTAATACAAAATGGAAGGATCTATAGGATAAAGGAAATGGCATAACATTGGACAAAAACTTTGAAGACACTACTTGGAGAACATTTGTAACTAACATGATTTTGATGAATAGTTTTGACTCTATGAATGCGTAAAGAGAATTGGATAGGTGGATGACTTTGTGAGAGATTGATAACTATGATAACTCCATGATAAAGGCTCAATATGAGAGATTAATGACTGTATGATGGGCTAGTTGGAAATATGGATCAGCAAACCAGGTTTAATTAAGGTAACAAAAATGCTGCTTGCAATATTAGACAGGACATCTGATGTAAAGGATGGAAAAGGCTGATTCACAAGAACAGAGAAATGGAGGATGGAGAATGCTGAATTAAAACTTCAGGAACAATGAGGCTGGAATGGACAGGCTGATGGCCAACCAGGAGCAAGGTAGGGTGTATGGAATACAGGTGATCAGTTACCTCAAATATTTGGTTGTCAAGGTTTTGGGGTACAAATGGAAAAAGTCAATAGATGAAAAATTGATTGCTAATTTTACAGACTTATTGTAGCAATAAAATACCAGACAATTTAGCATTATTTACTTTTGTAAATAAGTGTAACAGTAAAACCTTGACAACTTGAGCATACTGTCACAATAATTATTGAGAAACCAAACCTTACTACCAAACCATATTTAGTGATCTTATCTTGTCAATTGAGTTATTAAATGCTTTTGCTTGTTGTACACAAATATCAGAAAACTGTTTTAGATTTTCCATCTCAACATATCAAATTTTGATGCATTATGTGACATTTTATTGTTCAGTCACTAAATGTGACAGATATGTATACCTTTTTTTAAGACAAATGTATTGTAAAGTATCAAATTGCTTGTTTAACATTTATTGTAACTTTACAGGTTTTAATGCCAATCACAACTTTATGTCATCTTTTTCCTATTATTCATTAACAAAACCTGTGTTTTTTTTATATATGTGATGACTCATACCGAAAGTGGGGACTTTGGTTCCGACATCAAAATTTAGTAAGATCATGAGATAGCTTACAGTGTCACAAGTAATTTGGTACCTCAAACATTTCGATACAACAATCCGTTCCGAAGATATGGCTATTTTAGTAAGAACGTGTTGATCACTTTTCAAAAATAGCAATTGGAGAAATCAGGCTTTAAAGTTTGGGTTTGTGAAAGCGTCAATTATTGATGACTATTCAACTATACACAAAATCTCCTCAGCAACGGATACTTAGGTGAACTCAATCATCATCAAATTTGACATTGTCAAGATACATATCTTTAATTCAGTTTAAAAAATATGGCAAAATATGAAAATTGCGAAAACGAGTTTGACACAGTGTTAAAAATTTGTCAAAAAATCTTTTTTCGCAATTTTATAGAAAACGGCTAGTTAGGAAGATTTTTAAAACTTTGAAGATTCTTAATATCACAAAATCTCAAATTCACCCCAGATGAAAATTTTACCACTTCTCAACTTGAAAGCCTGATATCTCAGTTTGCAGATTGTCGCAAAGTCCCCCTTTCGGTGAGTCATCACATATATTCTTTCTTTTCATGGTTTAAGACTTGAACTTGGTGTACTTGAAGTACTTAATTTAAATACATATTTATGCCTTTTTTTAACCCTTTTCTGTGGTAAAATTACCAACGTGTCCATTGTACATTTAACATAGTATACTGAACAAAATATCTCTGGACGGGGGCACTCGAAAAAATTATATCCAAGTTAACATAGGGTCTTGCAGAATGAATTTGTGGGCAAAAATAGGGTCTATGGAATTGATTTTTTCTGGAATTGAGGTCTCAAGAACTGCCTTTTCCCATAAAAATATGACTATTTGAGCTGCAAATTGCCCCATAGTAAAACACATTTTTGAGTTATTTACTATGAAAATGGGGTCTTCAGAACTGAAGTAATCTTGAAAAGAGCATCTTGGGGAGCGGAAGAGGAGGCTTGAAATGGGGGTCGTGAGGGCGGCACATACCCGTACCATCCATCAATGTAAGTAGACCCCCCCCGGGCCCAGAGGGGGTGGGGGTGGCATAATATGCCCATGGTTTAGATTACAAATTGAATGCATAAAACACACAATGCATGTTACTGTTAGCAATTGACTGGATTCTATACATTGATCTGTATATGACTATTTGAGCTGCATTGAATGCCTAAAACACACAATTGATGTGTATCAGAGTTCTTAGGGAGCAATTCATCTGAAACACAAAATGAATATTTTGTTGAAAGACTAGATTTGCTTTGTTTGATTTTGACATTGGTCAATGTGACTAATTGGCATGTTATCTAATTCTGATATACTCTTAAGCAGAGAAATGAAATGTACACATTGTGATTTTAATGTTCTTGGTCCACCAATGTACTATCCCAGTAAGTTAAAACAGGGCCAACTAAATTTTAAGTAAGGTGGAAATATTCAGCACTTAACAAATTAGCTCTTTGGTTATACTTCATGTTTTAATTTAATTTATACCCAACAGCGCAAATGAACAGTCCACACGTATTTGTTATTACCGGTAAATTTATGACCGGACTTATGTCTGCTCTTCTTCGGATATAAATCGTTGGATATAAGTCGTGCTATACCCGATATAGTAATATCCGATGATTGTTCTCACTGCAAATTTATGTCTGACGCTATTACCGACACAAGTTATGACCGGTCACAATCAACTTATGTCCGACCGTCTGAACATGGCTTTAATTGGGACAGTATGGCTTTCCTATATTCAATTAAGTCCCTGATTGTCCCGTCTAAAGAAACTTTACTTTAGCTCCACATTCATTGCCACGAGCATCACATGCGATGATCTGCAAATGTATGACTCTCCATCTTTCTGGGTGCCTGGGATCTTTTACTAAACACACTTTTCCCTACAATAAAGAGAAAATTCCCCAAAACTGAATTGTTTGACCAACTTGCAAAGCATCTTTGATGGATGAGGGGTTGGTCTTATTACATTCATAATGTAATAAGGTTGCCTTTAGTGTATATCTTGAAATACAGTTCCTGTGGAAGGTTATTTTGGAGATCTTCATTAAATTCTTGGTAAGTTGTCTCTTTAAAATTATATATTTTTCTGTCTTTAATCACAATATGTACAGGATGTCCCAAAAAATGCAACAAACTGTGAACTTTCCTTTTGAGAGAACAGATCATAATTGTGATCAAATGTTATAATAATATAATA
>JXSR01S002648.1:9270-20270 GCA_000969725.1 Ophiothrix spiculata
CCCTCGCTTGGAATTTTGACCAAAAACGTCAATTTTCAGGAATACGAAATGACTAGGGTTTACAAAAACTTCATATTTGTGTTCCTTTGACTCCACTTGATAACCATTGACCCATTCACAAACCAAAAAGATCAAGAATTGTGAATTAAAAAACGATTTTTGTAAAATAAACAAGAATTTCTCTAAAATGACATACGGTCACAAGAGGGCGCTGCACACTTTTTTCTTCGACCCGATTAAATTTTATTCGCCATTTCATGTTGAGATAGATCAGTTGCAATGCATAAAAGCTGTTGACAGATAGAAATTCTGAAAAAAGCAATTTTGACTTGCGTATTTTAAGATTAAATGATATAGTTTTACATAATGAAGGGGGATATTTTGCTCAAATCTTGGTCCGAAGTGCGCTTTTTTGGCTTGTGTTTCTCGAGCAAATTTAAGCATGTCAATACAGATCATCTTCGGACTAAGTCCACACCTCAAATCCAGCCAAAATATTGAAGCTGTTCACAAATTTTATAATCAGTATGCTCCTATTATAGAGTCTTGTGCATCTCATAATAGGTGATTTGTTAACATTTAGCATCAAAATGTGTGATTTTGGAGCCCAAACTTACCTTGTATCTTATAGCAACATGGGCCCCTTTAACTATGAAAATGGGGTCATCAGGGGTCATTTTCCTTTGTTGTCTGCTTTTTGGGGAACGGGTGGAAACAGTATAGTCATGTAGGTATGATCTCAACATGTCAACATGAAATCTTATTACTATGTCGACAAAACTAAGACAACACATAACCTGGCAATCACAAGACAGATTCATGAGACCATGAATTAAGTTAGTACTAAGTTAGTATAATACTTCCAAAATGAGACTAAAATCACCTTATTTAGGCTTTCGTCAAGGAAACCCAAGCTAAAGGAAGCTTATCTTCAACAGCCTTGATTGGGGTTCCAAGATGTATTTTTTTTTTTAAATTAGGTTTTGAATGTAGGAGGAAGATGGGAGTACCTGGAAAAAAACCTGTGGAAGCAAGCATGGATTGAAAACCAAATGCACATAAAGTGGCTGGTTATCAGGTTGTACAAGTCCCTGCCATCCCCGGGTACCCAGAGACCAGGGCGTTTTTTGACGAGTGCATTACTATATACATAAATATAATTCTAAGTCTAAAACAGGTCATTATAAGCTTATGCAAACAATATTGTTTTTCTGGCCAAGACCAACTCTTTGATATCTGCAAAAAATTATAACAACATATCAACAAGACAAAATTTACCCATAATATATTTATACTACCACAGCCAGTAGTGGGCAATGCAATCAAGCCTATAGCCTAAGTGCACATACCCAATGCCCCAAGAAATGGTAATTTTCATCAAATATGCACTGCGACACTCCACAAAGGATAAAAATTATAATTTATAGTATACTAAATTTACCAATTATAAAGACTTCCTGTTGTTAGTAAAACAAAAATGCTGTTTGGAAGACATGTAACTATGGTAACCAAGTCAGAAATAAATTGTTTGATTTCTCTGTTTTAGTATTTTTCATTTTATACACAAATTACCATGATCATGTGATAGGCTGTCCTATACAGCTTGGCCCAAACCAAAAGCCGATCTAATCAATATAACAACTAAAAATTGTCACAAATTGAAGTAAATGGAACTTGCAGAGTGACAAAGCTGCAAAGCTTCAGAACTTCAAACCTACAAAAGTACAAAACAAAACAGAGGACATTGCTCGACATTTACCAATACACACCATTAATAGTATGCATTAAAATTTATAGAATGCGTATCATTAGATGTCAAGCGCTGTTTCAGTGATGGAATCACTAGACTCTGAATGCACCATAACTTATTTAAAGGTTGTGCAAATTTTGTTCTAATATTTTATAAAAGCCTTAATTAGTGGCCAAAAATCCCCAGCAAGCCCAGCTGTTTGTAAATTCAGTACATCCTGACCAAGATGGATGGGCAATTACACTGTGGGGCAGGTATCAGGAGCCTTAATTAGTGGCCAAAAATCCCAAGCAAACCATGATGTAAAAGGATACTTTAAATTGTTTACTTTTTATTTCTTTCAGTACATACCGTCCAAGCTAGATGGGTGATTACATCGTAGGACAGGTGCCAGATAGAAGCCTTATCAGCGAAAATCCCCAGCAAACCCTGTGAAAGCAGCAATTTGTTAGTTGATTTTGTGTTATTTCTTCCAGTACATCCCAGCCAAGCTGTTTACGTTATTATACTATGGGGAAGTTATCATAAGCCGTAATCAGTGGCCAAAAATTCCCAGATAACCATGTAAAAGCATGTACTTTGTTTACTTTTTATTTCTTTCAGTACATCCCGGCCGAGCTGGATGGGTGATTACACGGTGGGTCAGGTATCGGGAGCCCTGCCAAGCAGTGGCAAGAAATCACAGACAAACCCTACACTGACAGCTATGTTTGAAGGAAAGAAGGGAGGAGTTTTGAAAGGAAGAGTGGAAAAGAAAAAGCATAAACACAATAAGGTAGGTCAAATGTTGGATCGATAGTTCAGGCCCCAAGTTCAGGGTTCCATCATATTAGCTTCGTCCAAAGTTTCAGCAATATTTTGTAATTTTGTCAAAGTTGGCAATGGAGTCCTGCAAACTGAAGTATAATACCTTCTTCAAAGGAACAATACTAAGAGCAGATCTCCAGGACTTTGTCTGATTAAGAAAGTGCTCAGTAACGGCCTTCATCTAAAAAGGCCTACATAGTGTTACCGGAGACGGTGAGCAAATTTCAGCTGTTTGTTTTTACTTTGATTCAATGATTTTGCAGACCTGCGGAAAAGATATCTGACGTACATATCTTCAGATGAGCAATAGCAACCTTCTCATTGGTCATCGTGTTTGTGTTGTACTGGGAAAAATTTTACCGCAAAAGCGCAGACGCAGCGCATGCACTTTCATGAATGCGGATAAAAATTTGGTTGAATTTTGATGAACACTGAGGGGATACAAGTTATGTATCATCTGATTCATCTACTATATAAGAACATGTGATATATAAGGGGAGCTTTATAAGGTAGGGCATTAGGCCAAGAAAAAAAATGTCGTGTTGCCCTTTTGGGGAAAAATTTTAAAGTTGGGTATGTCAGTCAGGATTCTTTTGACTTTTCCTGAAGGAGATTTTGACCTTTAAAATCTCTTAAAAAGCAATGCATGTTAAAGTCATATGACAACACAAGATCATTTATAGTTATTTCAGTCAGAACACCAAAGATTTGTTAATTTAACACATTTATTGTGAGTTTCTGTGCTAGAAACGGTAAGATTAATAGGGAAAAAATTGTAAAAAAAGGAAAATAAATCCCAACCCAATTTTTGCCAGATTTAGGATCAGTCGGAAAAAGTGCAACACAACAGTTGTAGGCCTTATTGGTTGGTGTCATAGCCCTGGCCGCATCCCTGCACCATCCTTTCAGGTCAATTCCTCCCTTTTTCACAGGCCATCCATTACACAAGACAAATAATGTATGTGGGTTTTTTTTCATGATAATGTCCACAGAAAAATGTTGGAAACCAGTCAGATGCAAAAGGACAAATCAAGAAACCCAAAGGCAGTGGCGATCATGATAATAAAGCTGCTGCAGTGTCATCACAGAAGCAAAACCAGAAACACCATTCCAAAAATCAGAACAAAGGTGATGCTACGAAACAAGCGAAGAGTCTGGAACCCCCCGGCAAATCTAACCATATCCATTTTGGTGATAATAATGGTGATAACCTGTTCCCAAGATCTCATGGAAAGAAGGATAAAGGCGATCACAAACAGAAATCAAAGGATGCTCCAGCTGGTGGAGAAAAGAAGAAATTTAAAGTGAAAAGAAACCGAAAAAAGAAAACAGGTGTTTTTGGAAAGCAAGATGGCGAAATGGTAGACAAGTCAAAAACTGTGAATAGTGATAAAAGTGTTTCTAGGGATGGAAATAAAGAGACTGGAAATAAAAACACAGCTGAAGACAGTAAAGACAGAAGTGGTGAGGGAAAGAAGAAGAAAAATAAGAGGACGAAAAAGAAAGGTAATGCTAAGATCAACAAGGAACAGAAGGAAGTTGAAACTAATGGAGACAATGCTAAAGGTGAACAACAAAAAGGGGCAAAGAGCAACAAGAAGAGGAGAAAACAGAAAAAGAACAAAATGACAAGAGATGGTACAAATCAAGCTGATGGAAATACCAAAAAGATAGATGAAAAGTCATCAAACGCAGCAAAAGAAATGCAAAACTCTAAGAAGAGAAAACTTGTTGATGACCCTGACGAGAACAAGGAAACGGAGAGCAAAACTTTATCACGTAACAAACGAAGAAAATTGAGGAAAAAGAGGAGAAAGGAACGAAGTTTGTTAACCAAAGATGTGGGTAATGAAAAAACTGAAACCAAAAGTGAGAAGTTAGATTCAGGAGTGGCACAGCCTGGAGTGCAGAAAAAAGGCAGGAAAAGAAGGCGCAGTCGGAGCCGTGGTGATGATGGTGGTGATAAAAGGTGAGCTTAAAAGTGGTGGTGTCACAGTTCCTTGAAAAGTGTGAACAAATAATGCTAAATGGAAGACAGTGTTCCCGTTTAGGCTTTTGAGCTTATACCAATTCGACCAAAGTTGAGGCTGAAAATTCGCTTAATAATTAAGCAAGAGGAAAGCATCTGTAGTTCTCACACAGTTTAAAAAACCTGTTGCGCCAATTTTGTCAGCTCCTGCGCCTTTCAGCCTTAGCAGGAACATTAATTCAAGGCAGTGTTTATAGATTTTACATGACAAAATGACCCATTTGAGTGGCACATCTTCGTATAGTGTTTCTTATGGCAGTACCCCCTGGTCCTTAGACCCCATGTTATTATACCCTACGCTCTGATTTGGCACAATGCAAAAATCCTTTTAGGGAAATTGATCACAACTGCCTTACTTTTCTACACTACCATTAATGCTTTCCCAAGTCATGAAAAAAGCCAATAGGCCAATATAGTCCAAACATAGATTAAAGAAAATTCAGATAGGAAACGGGGCTATTTGCACCATAGAAATTCTGTTAATTTAGGGGATTGTGCCACGTGTGCACCATGTCTAGACCAACGCTGCGCGAGTGAGTAGTGACCCCGCTCTGCGTTCTGGTCGCACGCTACAATTACTATTACAACGCTACAATTACAACGACTACAGCGCAATACGCATCTTACATTTTTCCACCAAATTGTGTGTACACAAGCAATGGCGCTTGACTTGACTCGATAGCCGTATTCTCGGTCAAATTACCAATCCGTTGCCGGAGTATTGGTACAAAACTAAGAGATATGTTTTCTTTCCAGAAAGAATACTTATTTGGGAAATGTTAAATGGATGCCATCAGAGTTTAAACAAGTTTGATTCAACAATTGTCTTTTTCAGACCATGAATTATTTCCTTGTTGAAACAAAAGTCAGCAAGGAACAGGTCGTCAGTCTTTTGGACCAATACGAATTAGAGACTATTCACTTACACTTGTAAAGTCAATGGTTGCTTGATGCTAAAAATGGGGGGGGGTCTGAAAAGGTCATCACAATAATGTTGATATCAATCATTTACTGCAATGATGTTATTTTCCTTCTGTATCCAGGGCAATCTCCCAACCAATCCAAACCAAGCCAACAACTAAACCTGCCAGTTCCTCATCTGATGAAAGTGCAAGCAGTGATGATGATGAAACGAACAAGTTATCGTCCAAGAAAGCCAAGAAACAGGCCACAATGATAGACAAGTCCAAGGACTCAAGCAATGAGGATTCATCAGAGGATAGTGCAAGCAGAGATGAGGATGAAACGAATAAGAAAGCCAGGAAACAGGCCACGATGATAGATGAGTCGAAGGATTCAAGCGACGATGATAGCGATGAACAGAAAAAGTCATCTTTTAAAAAAGCCATAATAATTACGAAAGACAAGAAAAAAGTCATAAAGAAAGATGAATCTGAGGATTCAAGCAGTGATGATGATGGTGACGTGAAAAAGCTGTCATTCAAGAAAGCTATGATGATGAAAAAAGACAAGAAGCTGGTCTCTAAGAATGATGAGTCTGATGATTCAAGTAGTGATGATGAAAACACCAGCGCTGAGTTGAATACTAGTGATGAGCGGATGAACAATAAAAAGGCAAAATCAGTCCCATCAAAGGAAAATCAAAAAGATATAGTACTGTCGCAAAAGTCAAAAATGCAAACCCCAAAGCATACCAAACAAGCTCAGTCTCAAAAGACACCATATTCACAAGGAAAGAAGAAAGCAATGCTGTTAGATCAGGTAAAGATTCTTACACCAAAGTTCAAGCCTCTGCGGCCAAAGCTTACCAAAGATGAGAATAACGACTCCAGTAGTGAGGAAGATGAAAGCGAGTCGTCTGATTCTGATCAGGGTGGCAAAAGCGACAATTTGGCTAATACAAGTAAGACAATGACTAATACAAATAGGCAACAAAAATCCAAAGTGTCACAAAAAACTATGGTTCAAGATAATGCTGATAGTGATGACGAAACAAGTGATTCAGATAATGATAATGAGAGTGATGATGAGGAAATCGCTGCCCCGATGATGAAAATGACAAAATTTACAAAAAAGAGATCGCAGGACAGTGATGAAAGCGACGATTATGACAGTAGCGATGATGATAATGACGCGAGGGCGAAATTTGGGACAGAAGATATCGACAAAATCATTCAAGAATCAGAACTGTCTGATGATAAATCCAAGAAAGCGGGAAAACAGAAAGAAGCAAAGAAGACTGATAAGAAAAATGCATCGTCCAAAAATAAAGATGGTGACTCTGATACTGAACTTGACTCTAAAATGAAAGGACAGACTCATGAAAAGTTTGAGGTTAATGAGGAAGAGTTGCAAAAGACTGTTTTTGTGGGAAATCTGCCGACTGATACCGATAGGAAAGCAGTGAAAGCTTTCTTCAAGGAGAATGGCCAAGTTGAGAGCGTCCGATTTCGATCAGGGGTGAGTTGACTAGCTATTATTTTGTTTTGCTTTCTGCCTAGTGGTTTATAGTTATGCAGCTGTGCTTTACCAACAGATGTTTACTTTTGATATTTCTCAACCCTATTTGTTCAATGAAGCTGAATTTACATTCAATACAGTGCCGATCAATTAATCGATATCAAACCACCACATCACTTTTCATCAATGTAAAACAAGTTGCACAAAGCTGAAATTCTTTTACATTATCGTATCACCTGCCTTCGCAATCCATTTACTGTGATGTTTGCAGTGAAAATGATCAGAATAATGCATTTTGATGAGTATAGATTCAGCTGAAGAGCAAATGTTTCTTTAATTTAGTATCGATTGCAATGCACAAATATGTGTAACGCTTTGAGGCAAGTACAGCAAGTCGATGTATCAATTCCTTGCGTGTTAGTTGCGACAACATGTCGTTTTCAGTTTTGTGATATCGCAGCAAAGTGCAATGTGCCCTGCTAGATCGCGACTGTTCATAGATACCTTAGCAGGCAAGGCAAGGCTTTTATTAAACGTAGAGTTGACATCATAGGTCATTTTGACATAATCGGCTCCTATCTATGCCGATAATGTAAATCAAATAAATGTCATGCCCAATGGGACTAATGTGTTGTTGTCTGTCAATAGCTACATGCTACAACCGCAAAGCTACTCTGAAATGACCTTTAGAGCTGTGTCGCTGAATGAGGCAAGCTCCGCTAGAGCTGGAATCTACATCATTATACATTCAAGGGATTTAGATTGTGTCTCAGCTGCATGCATGTATTTGTGCTTAAGCATATCCTACACTCTCGGTCTAAAGTATTTCCGCACAAACGCTTTATTCAGCCATATCTCAGAAGGCATTTATAAGGAAACTATCGGGAAACTTATGTTGTTTTTGGTCAGATCTGATAGGTAATCTAGTTAAGTGTAAATTTGAGCTCCGAATGGGATCAACCTTCTCACGTATAGGTAGGGGCAACAACACAAATAGGTCGAAAAACATGATTTTTAGGTCAAATTTGATTTGACAACGCCTGGGTCAAGGTCACTTCACCGCTCAAGTTGAGTGGTCATGTGGAATGTGTATATGTAATAGAGTGACAAGCAGGCGATGAAATGTCGACCCTGGTCACGCTTGGCTTCGCCAAGAGAATGCTTGGAAGCTAACGAAAAATGATCCTTCAACGCCACCCAGTTTACAAAAATAGGGCCGTGGTAAAAGTGGAATGGTCCCTGGCGGTATATGACATTTTAAAATGTTTTAAGAGGTTTTCAATCTGTCATATACCGTCACAAAACACTCCACATTCATCACAACCCTATTTTTGTAAACTGGTGGGGCGTTGAAGGATCAATTTTTCGTTTGCTTCCAAGCATTCTCTTGGCGCAGTCAAGTGTAACCAGGATACTTAATTGCCTGCTTTTCACTCTATTACATATACACATTCCATATGACTACTCAACTTGAGTGGTGAAGTAACCTTGACCCAGGCGTTGTCAAATCAAATTTGACCTAATAATCACGTTTTTCGACCCATTTGTGTTGTTGCCCCCTACCTGTACATGAGGGGATTGATCCCATTCGGTGCTCAGTTTTACACTTAACTATATTATCTATCAGATCTGACCAAAAGCAACGTAAGTTTCCAGATAGTTTCCTTATAAACGCCTTGTGAGATATGGCTGAATAAAGTGTTTGTGCGGAAATACTTTAAACCGCTAGTGTATATCCTACAAAGTTGCCAGTTAAGGCTGGGGTAGACCTTCAAATGGCGTAAACCGCTTTTGTACTCTAACTCTTAAACTTATTACATAAACTATATAAAAGTATACATTCTTAGAGCGGATTTTTACCCTGAACAAGATGATGATATCAGTTTTTGACCAAAAATATCAATGCTTTGCTAGCAAAAAATGCCAAAAAACACTCTTATTGTCCCCATAATTTACGGAAAGCCTAACTAAAATTTTCCTTCGCGAAATGTTGAACATTTGCCATTTTGGTGGCAGCGGTGGGATTGTTTTACATTTTTTGACCTATTTTTGGCATTTTTAAAAAAACTAAAAACCCTTCCTAGACATTTGATTCAAGATTCCAAAAAGCAAAATGTTCAACATTTCGCAAATGAAAATTTTAGTTAGGCTTTCCAGAAATTTTAGGGGCAAAAAGTGTGTTTTGGCATTTTTTGCCAACATTGACATTTTTGGTCAAAAACTGATATCATCATCAAGTTTGAGGTTATAAAATCTGATTCTAGAAATGTATACTTTTATATAGCTTATTCAATTAATTTGAGAGTTAGAGTACAAAAATGGCTTATGCCATTTGAAGGTCTATACCAGCCTTTACACACTTGTAGAGCGTGAGGTACATGTGTGTGTACCATTTGTTGGATGTACATTCCATTGGCCCAATGCCACTTCAGTATAGAGAAATATTATGTTTTTTGCATGGTAGGGATTTAATTGAATTGCAACAAGCTTCTTTAGTGCAAGAAAATGTGTTTGGCCACGCAGTCTTATGGCTGTTCAGAGTTGCCGTCGCGGTTGTAGCTTGTAGCTGCGGCAGACATGCACAAATTTGCAATTAAGAGCTGTCGTGATGTACAATGTAGCATGACGCATTTGATGATCTATCACTGGAAGATTTGAATTTATTCCCACTGAAACCATCACGACAAGATGATCGATATATCGACTGTCATGCTTGCCTCATAATTTTCGAGGTGCAACAAGGTTGAGTTTGCCCACTCGACATTTTTGTGCTGCAATCTGATCCGTCCAAATAGCAATCTTGCTGTGCAGAAGTTTTGACTACGTGTTCTTTTCCAGAGCTGAATTGTTAAGCTTAGATGTATAAAAATATGTTTCAAACATTAAAAAAAAACAAGCAAAGTATGGTATATATTGTAAAAGTAATCCAAAATACTGTTCCCTCTATGGGTGACAGGAGTACCTGCAAACATGCAGTGGATTGAGGTAGTCCTGATATCCAGCATTTCAGGCCTTGTATTTTGTACAACTTTCAAGCCATATGTGACAATTCCATCACAGACTTCCAGTAAAGTCTTTATTTTTTTTTCATTTTGAGTTTCAACTCAAAATACACTAAAGGCGTCTTTTGACAAATTAACATTTTTTTTTGCAAATTTGAAATTTTTCGTACCTTTCTTGAACTCTAAGCAAAATATCAGTTTTCATTTCATTTTCTTCTTGTATTTGAATAAGAAATGTTTATGAAAATATCATGCAAGTTTTCTTTGTTTTAAAGTGTAATAACATGTCATGATTCAAAGAACCATGACTCCACTTCTGGGTAGCATATATATGATCTTGAAACAAGTATTTTAAAGCTGAAGATGTGTCCTTTTGAATCTGGTATAAAACTAATTTGACCAGGGGCTGACTTTCCAGGAGGTTTGTGGTGGACTTTCACATACTGTATTTGTATTCTTCTCACAACTTGCATGTATTAATCTCTTTTTGCTTGTCATACAGGCTAGAGCAGATCCAAAGATATCACAGAAAGTGGCCATGATAACGTAAGTCACAAGTTTCAAATGAAATATGCAAGTTATCACAGTATGGTTGCCCTTATTTATTTCATGCTAGCATCTTATAAGCCCACATGATAATATGCATGTCTGTCTTCTATATGGTAGAACATATAATAATGTGTACACACAGCATTTGAAAGAACATAGCATATATATATGTTTGATGGTTGGTCTTAATAGTTCTAACTTTCTACTTTTTGTGGAGAAGTTGACCATGGGTCAAAATTAATGGAAAAATGTATCAGATCAAGTCTATTCGTTTGAAAAAGTTCTGATTTGAAATCCAAGAACATTTTTTACTTTCACCAAAATATTTCAGCTACTTCCAGGAACCTTGTTCACTTCCATTTGAATGTATGACTGGTTATGGATTGGCTTTAATAGAGACTGGCAACCATAGATGACGACGATGATGTCAACTGTTTGGGTT